>JACGTP010000084.1:352168-439600 GCA_023678845.1 Mischocyttarus mexicanus
AAAACTTTAGATAAAATAGGACCCGTTACCAAATGTATGATATGTTTATTTTCCGTAAATATTAAATCTGGATCTGGCTTGTCTGGTAGGAATAAATAAGCACCACTTTTATCTTTACCAGAACCTCTGGTACCATATTTAACAAATTCTAAATGAACAGGGAATGTCAAATTGTCGACTTTTAAAGCTTTTAGAAAACCAGATTTTCCAAAAGATGCAGATAATTCCATTCTTTGAGATATAGAAAATTCTTGAGCGAGGGGTTGTACTTGCATATGAGGAAAACCAGGTACCATTGTAAGCGGTAGATCGGTATTAAAAACTGTAACATTAGCTGCATAAACGTCACTGTAAAAAAAAGAAATAATGTTACAAGATTAAGAATATTATTTTAATATTTTGTATTTTTCAAATATATTTTTTACTTACGAAGGAAATACTTGCTGACGAAGAGCATGTATCACATATGTACTAATCCCAAATCCTGGTACAGTAATAAGAAAAGATAATTCATATCTAGCAGCAGATAATGCAGCAGGTCCTACCCAAACTGGAGATACTTGTGATTTAACATATTGTCCTGTATGATCGGTAACTCTGACAAAAGGTGTTGAAACTATTAAAGTTTGTATGTTTCTTCTTCGTCTTGGACAAGGATTGTATAATACAACTTTTTTTTTAGGATTTTCATCTCCAAGTATGAGTATATGTTTTTCTCCAGGACTCGTATGATGCGACCTTTAACAATAATCAAAAAAAACAAATTGAATTTAATTTTTAATTACTTTACAATTTCGTGAAATAATTAGAAAAGAAAAAAACGATTAAATTATTTAATATGGTAAGAATCTTACACACAATTTCTACAAACAGCAAAAGATACTAACTAGGAATAAGTATCTGTTTTCGAACCTAGTCTCATCCAATGTAAAGTAGTGGGCTTCTTGATCAATTGTCGATCCTTCAGAAGTTTTTAATAAATGCATAACAGATTGTTGTAATACATGTGCTGTATTATTCAATGCTAATATCATTTTCTGAGCATAATCTATAACAACGTTATCTCTAGCAGTTCCAGTAACACCATCGTGATGTTGAAACAACGAATGCCACATTCTTGCATTACTCAATCTAAGAGCTATGTTTCCTTCAGCTAAATGATAAATGCCTTTGGCCCATGCTATCGTTGACAAGATTTCAGAGGCCCTTAGAGAACCTAATAATACACGATCTAATCTTTTATGGAATGGTCTACAAAATAATAATATTATTATTTAAATAAAGAAACAAATATATTCTGATGTGCAATAAATAGCATACCTCGATGTGTAATAACCACTCCAATAATGGTCATCTCTATCAGAATAAGTAAAAAAATCACCGGACAAAGTAGGAAACTCTTCTAAATTGTATTTGTCTCTTACTGCATCAAAATAATCGCTCAACGTGCCAAATTGTATCTCAACGTTAAGTTGTTTATTTAAATTTAAATAATCAAAAAGATATTGATAGTTGTTAAATTGAGCATCCCATTCTGTAACATGTGCATATCTAAAATCATCGCCCAATGGTACTAATAACACATTGGTTTTAAAAAGTTGTGATTTTTTTCGATATTGATCTAACAACAGCATAGCTCTTTCAACTATATTAGCTTTAGTTATAGCACGAGGATTAACTTTCCATGGACACGTTAAACCAAAATTAGGTAGCCTATAAAAATCAAATTGACAACATATTTTAGGATCTGGTCCACAGGTATGAGGTATGTCGTAACTATAAAATGGCATCATATGTGTAAACAATTCAGTAGAACCATTATTATCCCATAATTGTCTCCATCTAAATTCCAATTTCTTTTCCTTTGCCAATCTCTTTTTAACAGAATAATGTACTCTTTGTATCAACAAATTATTTAACCCAGCACCTTTCAATAAATATGGCATGGTAGGAGAAAGTCCAAATGGATCTATCGCCCATCCAGAGTTTGGTACATAATCCAAATTATGTTTCAACCATTGATGTCCTTCTGTTAATTGTGTAAGCTGAGCAATCCAATGAGAGACAGATTCATCTGGCATAACCCATCCACCAGCTACTATTTCTAATTGTCCATCGTGAATTAAATTCCTTACTAAATCTTGTGTTACCTTAGATTGTTCGTCCCACCAAAGTTTAAAAAAAGAAACTTCAGCCCAAATGAACTTACGACGTTTGTCCTCCGCCAATTTAGTTATCATATTATTTAATATATTTCTAGTTTGTGAAGTATAATATTTCTCAAACGTATTCAACCATCCTGGATCATTGTGCGAATGCGGTATAACAAAAACTTTCAATTTTCTATTAGGATGCCATTGTTCTTTATTATATTTAATATTCCATCCTTGTTTCCATACCCCACCGTCTGGATTATCAAAATCCAATATTTTATATAAATCTAACATTTGTATATCTACCTCAGGAGTACGATTGAGATTTAAATTGCATTGAGATAATTTCTCTACGTTGTTGTTGTTATGAATTGGATTCAATTGTTCATGATTTGATTTTTTTACAACTGGTATTAAATTTTGATTAACCTTAGCTGCTTTTTGAAGAGCACTCATGGCTTCATGGTGTTTGTTAAAATCTTTCTCTAATTTAGCTAATCTACTTTCAAAATGTAGCCATTGATTCTAAAATAATTCAAAAGAAAATTATTTCATCCAAAGCTAAACATGTTAATAAACTTACGTTGTGCATAGATAATTTGGTATCCTGTCCTGGAGGAAAAAATGTTAAATCCATCATTAAATATGTCATTAAACAGCAGGCAAGAATTAATCCTGCTCCAAGAATAGCAAATGTTTTTCTTGTCTTCATATTATAGTTTTTTTTTTACAAATGAAAAATTCACATTTAACAATTTATAAGTGTCACACTAATTGTTGTTTAGGTTAACCCTTTTTATATCTTCTTATTCTTCTTCTTGTTTTTTTGACAAGAATATAATAAATTTGTCCACTTAAGTATAAAAATTAATTTATAAATTTAATTACACAGAAACCCACACGAACGGATGCATATATATAAACTTGTTTAATTATATAAACAATAAAACTAGGAAATATTTATTTAAAATATTATTTTATATGTTACAACCGTGTGTGTATGCGTATTTAGAAATTAAACTGTTTATTGTTGCATCTGATAGCATGAAAACACATACATACATACACACGCGTACACTACCATATGAGTGTTATATATAATAATAATGCATTTGATAACATTTCTAGATTCAGATAACAAATAATATATATAGTATTTTTTTGTTTTAAATTGCAATACTATCGTCAACTGATTATCTAAGAAAAATAAAATAAAAATATTAATTACGTAATTCGATACCACGTAGTATGAATAAAAGATAATTATTTTTTTTTTTCTTTCATATCATTTCAAGTGTTTCAATGATTTTGACTTTTTTTTTGTTATGTCACAACCAATATAAACAGCAAAAGGGATTTTTATTATTTTCCACTAACAAAAAAAGAAATATGTCCAATTTTAATTTTCTTTGAAAATGTCTCCATTTAAAATAATTAAGTTCGTTCGGCCAATCAGGGATGAAGGATTAAAATTGACCAATCAAAGTTAATCCTCTTTTTGAAATTTATAATTTAAATTTATAATTTAAATAGTTTCAAAAATCTTTTGATAATTACATTTATAATTATATTTACATAATAATATAATGTGTTAGGTATCCTTCGTTGACTGTAATAAGAACAGTTTGTTTATTTGATTGACACATGGTATTGTGTAGATATAAATAATAATATATATTATTTGTTAAGATATGTTATATAAGGTTGTGGCGGGAAGGGGGCATAAAAAGGTATTTAAATCTTTATTATTCGTATGATTGGCAATTATGTCTTCTGCTTATTGGAAAGGTAAATTTTACTAACCTAACTATCAAATATGGCCCCTCAAAACATTAATAACATGACTTGATAAAAATGAGTAAGAATAAAGACATTGTAACTAATTTAATACAGTGATATTGCATTGTATTGTGAACCTTAACGAAGAGTAGACCTGTGAAAATAGATCATCAATAATCGTCAATTTTTACCAAGAACAAATAAATATTTTAAATAAAAAATGGATATTGATAACAACATTGAAGATTTGAAATATTCAAATATTAATACTAAAGATGATTTAAATAATCATAAGAAATATCAAAAGCAAGAGGATTATAATAAATTACTACCATATTATGAAGATTTAGAAAAAAAATCTGAAAAGATGTTGGCTGATATTAAAGGAAATTTAGGACAAGCTGTTATGTACCGTGAAATAGACCCTGGATGCATATTGTGGACTGGAAGATTAGAAGAGTAAGATTTACTATTATATTAAATTATTCTATACGTTTGTAATAAAATATATATTTTATTGTATACGTTAATTGTCAGAGTTTAAGTTAAGGTTTAAAAACAAAAAATCTACTATGTCAAATGACATTTAAATGACATTACACTTTTATAGCAAAGCATTTGAACAGTGTTATGTGATTCAAATATTTAACAGGAATATTATAAATTTATACATTTTTATTTGTTTTAGGTATATAGAATTATATAGTTACAAATTCAGCAAGCAAGATCATATATATTTTGTTAAATTATATTATGAATTAATTACTACACCAAATATTGATCCGTATCAAATTGAACAATTTACTGATATTTTGATTGTATTGTTAAGGTAAATATTCCTATAAATACGTTTAATTAAAAGATATAATAATAATAATAATCCAATGATTAATTATAATATAATATTGTGTTGTTATTCCCTTTTTTTCTTTAAAAATGTCTCCATTTAAAATAATTAAGTTCGTTCGGCCAATCAGGGATGAAGGATTAAAATTGACCAATCAAAGTTAATCCTTTTTTTGAAATTTATAATTTAAATTTATAATTAAAATAGTTTCAAAAATCTTTTGATAATTACATTTATACATTAATGAATTAATTACTACTACCACTTACATTTTAGAAAGAAAAAATTACTTTCTCCCGATGATTTGGTACTTCCGTGGAGACCTTTATATGAATTATATAAAAAGATAAGATGGAAAAGGACAACGAGTTTAGTACTGTTCCATATTAAACCAGATTTACTAGACGTATTACCTATCTTGATACGTTTATCCAAAACTTATTTTCCTGTAAGATAATGTTTCGATAGAAGCTTTTAATAACATTTTCTCCATACCACACTTGTATATTTTTAAAATTACATTTTGAAATATTTTATTTTCAGTTAAATGCAACGCAAGAAATCTTAGATTTGTTCAAGCCATCGATACGTCCGAACGACGAAGAAAGTATGTCCTTTTTTGCATGTATAGAATATTTTTTACCCATCCAATTACCTCCGCAACATCATTCGTTTGGATACAAATTGTGGTTTAATGAATTTATGAATTTATGGAATGTGTGCCACAACAATCCATCATGGGGAGCTGAAATAATGTGGTTAATGGCTAGATTAGCTCATGCAAATATTGGATATATTGATTGGGAACCTTATATACCTCTCATGTTCGCTAGATTTCCACACAGTTTCAGTTTACCTGTAGCATATAAAAAAACATTTAGCTTAAAAAATTATAAAATGAGTAGTTTGTCTATAGCTACATGGATAGTGTCGGTTTTGGTAAGATATTATTTCACGTATTATAATAATAATAATAATAATAAAAATAATAATTGTATTTTAATATATTACAGGGTAATAAATCTAGCGCACAAATGTATCTTGAAAAATTTCTTAAAAGTATTGAAACGTATTTCCAAGCTGCTAATGTTGGTAAATGGTCCAGAAAGTTGAAAGAATTTTTATTAAAGTTATCACAATGTTTTATATATCGCATTAACAAGTAAGAGTAATATTACTTAATTGAATAATAAATTTATATAGAAATAAATTTATTGAAATAAAAGTAAATTTTGTTTAATTGTAGAGAAAGAAATATGAAACCAACATGGGAAACACCGATTCCTGACAAATATAAATTAACTGATGAAGATATTGATGCTTTTGTTAAAAGCATGATGCCTCTAACTATGGCATCAATGTTCAATAAATTTAATGCCAATCCTTGTTCAGCTTTAAAGTATCTTGCTACTATAAGACCTAATTTAGTGATACCACAGGTCGTTGATAAGATGTATTCTGCATTAGATTCTCTTACAGAACCTCACAAACTCACTGCGACAATACTTGGTATGACATCTGTAGCTAAACCTATGGTGCAAGGATCTAGAAATAGTAATAAAGGTAATCTATATTATCATCATGATGTTATGAAAAAAAGTTTTTAACCCATTTAAATATATTTATCTTTGTTTGTTTATAGGATATGAATATGTGGAAGGTCCTATGCACGTTGTACCAATTTTATTTTCACTTCTTCCTGGTATAGATCCAAACGATATCGGAAAGACTGCAGCTACATTAAGTCTTATTTCCTCATACGGTCTTTTAATACCTTTCGTTGATTCCTCCAAATCATCTGTAATAGCAGACGAAGAAGAAAGATTGATATGCGAAATGACTTCGCGTTTTGAAGATTTTATCTTACAATTTTTAGATAGAATATTCATATTTATAGATACCTTCTCGTTAGATTTTATAAGACCTGAACTAAATCACAATAAGAATAGAAGCAAATTAGAAGAATTTGCGGAAGATGTTTTGAAACAAGTTTTTACATTTTTATTGCTTAAAACTAGCGATGCAATATTTCTCACTGCTTTACATAAATTAAAGAAATTCATTAGCGAACGTATTTTAGAAACAATGGTAGCAGGTGAATTAGTAGCTATTATTTGTAGAGTTTTTGCAAATATTAATGGTCAAGAAACCTTAAGTGCTTTGATGCCTATATTATCTGAAACGATATTAGATATAATCGGTGAAGGTGATGACATTCTAAAGGAAGAAAATTTAGATAATCGTTTATTATACTCTATGCTTTTACTCTCCGTAATAGCTGACACACCTGGTAGAAATTTATTACCTTATATGAATACTTTCGTGGAAATTCTTGATAAAGTATTGTTATTAGAATCTAGAGATGGACGTATTTACGGTTTACGATTACTTGGAAATTTATTTCGTTCATTAAGGGCTATGAAAATCTATCAATTCAAAACTCATGGTAAGGATTTTAATGATCCGGAATATCCTTACACCAGACATTGGGGTGAAATGGTAGATATCAATTCTATTGATATTAAATGGTACATACTTGGAAAAGAAGAATTTGAAATGATTCAAAAAATATTCTTCAGGTATTTAATACCGCAATTAGAAACATTACAAAGTTATTGTCAAGATTGGACAATTTTATCGAGGTACGTAACACAACGTTTTTTGTTTCTATTTTCTTTTTCATTAAGACTACAATTGATTAATAAAATAAATATAAATAAATGATTATAGAGAGAAGCTTCTGATCGTTTTGAAAATAGTAATCGTTATTCTTACTGAGTGTGAAGAATTTTTACCATATTGGGAAGAACCACCGTTAACTTTCATCGAGTCATCTTTAAAATGGACATCATTTGATCTAACTTGTGGAGAAAAGTTTCAAATAGTTATGCCTGATGGAAGTAACGTGAGAAAGTATTTAGTTGAGATATTGAGTAATCTACAAGACGTATTATTAAAACATGTAGAAAACAACAGAAAACCTTTGATAAATTTGATATATATATGGGACACTTTAATATGTAGTAAGGATCACTTGAAGAATCAATTAATAAGAAATCAAAAAGAATTAGAAAGAAAGGAAACTCTATTAGGTGACAAATTGGATAAAAAAAAGATGTTTAATGAATATATTATATTGCAACATGCTATTATTCGACACAAGATGCAACTACAAATGCAATCTCACAATTTCACAGAAACTCATAAAAATATAATGTTAAAACTTTTATCATTGGGTACTAGCGGGTATTCCATTGTACGCCTCAAAGCACAAAACGTTCTTGCTTCTATTTTAATATTATTTCCATTATCTTATATATTCATCGTTCCTAGTTTAGAAGAAATTTTGGAAAAAGATACAGAAATACATCACGATGCTTACAAGGTATTCAAATTGATAATTAATTTCTATCAAAATAATTCAATGATTTTCATCATTTATTTTTTTCTATAAACAGGGAGCTTTATTTCTTTTAATTAATCCAGACAAGCCTGTTATATTACAACGTAATTGGCATGTATTGAGATCCTTATGGGTAAAATTAATTCTTTCTAAAGCGTCTGAGAAACCTTCAATAATACGATTGGAAGAAATTATTAGAGATACTATTAAACTTAAGTTTCAAAATATTGTTATTGAATTAGAAATACCAGATAGATGTGTAACAGCTGCATCCAAATTATGGGATCATTTTCCATATCCTACTTTATTGCGACCCGATGAAAATGAAATTCAAAAGGGTGTAGAAAAATTAAAAGAAACTTCTCGTAATAATTTAGAAACTTATTACGGACTTTTGGATGATTTATTAAATGCTATGTTAGAAAGAATTCTTCATTGGAGACATAGATTAATAGCCATGGATTTTATTCAATTATTGGCTAACGAAAATTATTTATTTTCGTCCAAGATGGTGAAATATTTTTTAGAAACATTAATTAATGATTCATTACACGAAAGAACTATTGCTATTAATATCATGGTTTATATACTTAAACAACAAAAAAGAAAACACACTAAGGTATTTAATAATATATTTGTTATTTAACAAATGCATATTAAATACATATTACTAATAATCTGTTTTTTTTATTTTAGGTACCTGTTCATATAACAGATATATGTAAAAAAGAATTGTTATCCGATGATGTGATACCCGGAGAAAGGGCAGACAATGCATGGTTATTGTACGATTACAATAAACGTCCAACTACATCTAAACAATGGGATGAACAAAGATTTGTTCATCATAATTTTATCGGTTATTATACATGGCCAAAAATGTTAGAGTTTTATGTGCCATCGTCTGAACAACCAACTCTTGATCCTAAAATTCGTAAATTCACAGACCAAGAGATAGAAGTAGAACGTTTTTTTGATAATTCCCAAAATGTTGAGAAAATAATTCAATTGTATTGTATGGAAGAGGTAAAAGAGAAAGAAAATGACATTTCTGAAAAGTTTGAATTATTCGAAGGAATATTTCGCAATCATGGAATTACTCCTTTGAAACACTTTTTACCTCATTTACATAGTCTGGTTAAAGATAAACAAGAAAGTAAACAAAGATGTCTTAGTGAAATAATTTCTGGTATAATTCGAGGATCGAAACATTGGCCGTTCGAAATGATTTGTGAAATGTGGAATGAATTATTACCAATAATAAGATTGGCATTAGATAATATAACAGTGGAAACTATTTCTGATTGGACTGCGAGTATGATATTTGCTATGCGTCGTAGAGATCCATATATGCAACATTGGTTAATAGAATGTTTAATGGAAGAACCAATTATAGGAGATTTTCAATCATCTTTTATAGAATGTGCACGTTTACATTTTCAACAAGTAGTCATTTCTACTCATTCATGGCGTTCATCTCAATTAATAGAACGTTTGTTAATCCGTTTGGAAAATAGATTATTAGCCAATCCTTTTAAAAATTTGAGATTCTACATAGGTGAATTATTATTTGTCATGTTTGAAATTAATATTAAATTTTCCAAATTATATTCTAATAGAGCTGCACCTCAAATGCGACATTTTATAAATAAATTAATTCCAAAATTGCAAATACTTGCTAAAAACACCGAGGAATTGATTAACGAGGATAAACAATCTCTAATGTCTAACACGGTTAATAATTTTAAGTCAGATAATTCTGTAAATGAAATTACAATGGATTTGAATGAACGTATAACGGCAATTAGACTACTCAAAATTATTTGTAAATGGATTAAAGATTTTATGTATTCATCTTCATGTGGAGCATTGCCAGAATTTTATCTATTAATTCCTATCATTTGTCAAATGGAAAATTATGAAACCGATAAGGAATTAGTTCAAATCTGTACAAAATGTTTATCATTCCTTGCACAATCTACCATATTACCAAACGACATGCCAATAGTTTTAGATGCAATTCTTAATATGTCTACAAATTTGTCATGGTTGACTAGAATTACTTGTTTGGAATTTCTTCAAACAACAATTTTTTATAACATGAGTATATTCATAATGAAAGATGAATGGGTTAATTTTATTAAAAGTGTAGTTATTAATTTATTAGAAGACACTCGTTTGGAAGTTAGAGAAAAAGCTGGACATGTTCTTAGTGGATTATTACATTGCAGGCTTATATCTAATCAAAATGCTTTATTGGTGAGACTACTAAAGGATTATTAAACAAAGATAAATATATAAATTATACAAAATAATTCTTTTATTTTAGGAACAATTCAAAGTTAAAGTTAAAACCAAATTATATAAAAGAGATCATTCGATGACTAACGAAACAGAAGCAAAAAGGATTGCAAATGTGGATGCAATACGTTTACGACATGCAAGAGTACTAGGACTTTGTGCATTCATTCGTGCTCATCCTTACGATATACCTGATTATTTGCCATCAATTTTTGAACATCTTGAAATTCATTTGAATGATCCTCAACCTATACCGGTTAGTATATTTGTAAAAATATATAATTGTTGTTACTGTTGACTCCTTTTGCTATAACGTGCAAGGTTCAGAATGCAGTTCGATGTGTTAAATGATAGTATGCAAGGGATTAAAAATATAATAACAATTCAATTCTAAATACGTTGTTCTTATTTGTAGACGACTATAAGAGCAGTACTAGGCGATTTTAAAAGAACACATTACGATGGATGGAATGGTATAAATGGGCATGTACAGCATTTTACTGAACAACAATTAGTTATATTGCAAGATTTATTAATACCAGCTTCATATTACGCGTAACTGTTAAGTAAAAGTTTAGTACATAATTTTCTCTTTAGATTTATTTTCTTTTTAAAAACCTAAAGGGGAATTCTTTAATTAAATATTAAAATTGGTTAAAGCGATATACTATTATATAAAAATTATATATTTTACTTGCACGTTTTCTTGTTGAAATGAAAATAAATGTTTGTCATTCCAAGTATTTGGTATATATCTCTTTTAATTATATTTTTATATGTGCACAATTATAACATATAAATAACGATTACCGAATTGATTACAAAAATGAATTCTAATTGAAAAAACATTGCAATTATTAAAATACAACTCTTTCTCATGAAATTCTTTTATCGTAAAATTAAATCAATATTAAAGCATACATATATAAAATAATTAACAATCGTAGTTGCTACTGCTATAATCTTATTAACAAAAAAATTGAGATGGAAATGTTTGTTTGTTGTTTTTTAAGTAATTATGGTACTTACATTTTACTGACACATACCGTTTTTATTCACACATTGTATAACGTGTATTTGTAATTACACCATTGTATATACCCGAGTACTAAAAACTTCTTACGTAGTAGTAATATTATTATTATTATTTAATTATTATTATTATTATTAATTATTAATAATTAATAATTAGCTGACATAACAATGTATATTATTAGCACAATATAAATTTAATATAATTCTTCGAATGAGATAATTTTTTCTTCTATATATTGACGATATTATATCTTATTTATGCACATTGTGAATATATTTATATATAGTAATGTATAACAAAAAAAAAAAACAAATACAGTGACCTCTTATAATCTTGTATAAAAGATACGTTTTTCTTCTCTTTAGGTTTCTTTTAGTAATTAAAAATTTGACTATAACTTTTTCTCTCACGTATAAAAGTTGATTAAATGTGCATTTTTTCTTATCTTCTATAGAACTATATTTTTTAAAATTTTCCTTTTTTTTTTAATTTGTTTAAAATTACCACGCCTTTTCCAATACATACATACATATATTAAAATAATCAAATAAACTTGTTTATAATAATATTTTAGCGTATTATCTCATCAAAATACGATGCATAAAACGAATATTGCAATTTTAAACTTGGAAACAAAATTTCAAACTTTAGTGTAGAACTGTTTTACTTTTTAACACCCATCATATTGCAGTAAGATCAACTGCGAAAGTAATGGAATTATTGAAAGGTGTAAAAAGTTTTTCTAAAAGATACAAAATTCGAGAAAGGATTATTATTTTATTCTGAAAATCAACATTTCACGAATTTTTCTTTATAGTTCTTAACATAAATACATGAACACGCAAAAAAATAAAAAGAGAGAGAAAAAAAAAGGATAATTAACAATAACGATACAAATTTATTGTTTAAAAAAAATGATATACTTTGTATGTGTAGATGCAGTATATACGAGTTTTTGAATATACATATTAATATATTAGTGAAATGTCGATTTTGTTTTAATAGTATGTAACCACCGAGGCCCAAAAGTACATAGAAATGTTACTAAGAAATTTTTTTGTATAAATGTAATAATAATAATAATAAGCATCTTCCATGTAATATACAATTTAAGAAGCGTGCAAAGGTGTGTGTGTGTGTACGTGTGTGCTTATTATACTTCTTCTTTTTTTTTTTCTTTTTAAACATATTTTACGGTTCCACCTTACATAAGAAGTATACGTAACATATTTGTAATTCTGTGTGTGTCGTCTTTATATTTAATGCGTTGAAATATTTATTAATATTATATTAAATTACGTTATTGATCAAAGAGAGAGAGGAAGAGAGAAAGAGATAGAGAAATTACACTCACATAAAGGTAAACTTTCTTTGATAGGAAAATAACGCAATGCTCAGACACGTGTTAGAAAAATTGTTTGGATCTTAGGGGGCTAGAAAGGTAAGGGGTTGAGGAAATAGAAAGAAAAGCAAGGTATATATAAGGGCCAATAACTATAAATTGTACATATTACAATTAAGCTAGAAACTCAAAGTGCTTATTTTTCTAATATTCATACAGAAAAACTTATTTAATTTATATTTCCTTAGTGTTGTTGTTGTTGTTGTTGTTGTTGTCAGTTGGTAGTAATTTAAATTGCCCATGTGTAATGCGTCTAGACATGTTTCTTTGAATATTGATAATACTAAGTCGTTAATTATTCCTTCTATACATTGTTCACTTTTATACTAAATCATTTTTTTCACCCTTTATAAAAAAAAAAGAAAAAAGAAACAATTTGGAGTAGCAGGAGCAAGGAGACAGAGGCAGGGGGAATAGGGCAAAGTATTGTTGCGTAAACTCTGCAACAGAGAGTTGTTTGGTGGTCCATACGTGACAACGTTTCATACATCGTATCTATTTTAATATTAAACTGAAGACTTTTATCTTTTATCTTTTTCCCATATTTTTTGTCTCTGGTAATGGAGTTTAATTGTTGCAGTATAAAACTGCAATTTCTTTTTTACTTTTTTTTCTTTCCTTTTCTTTTTCTTCTTATCTTTTATATCATTTTGTAACGCGTGTTTCTAAAAACCATGCGAACCAAATTAATTTATAGTATCTGACATTGTTTGTTGTGTTGAGTGTGGAGGTGTGAAGTGAGTGTTGAGAAAAGTATAAGATAGAAAAAAAAGAAAAAAGGAAATCTTACTTTTGATAAAAGAGAAAATGAAAATTACATTTCTCAGCAGCACCCAGATTTAGACGTCTCAATTGGACGTCCATGTTCAATCTTAACTTTATTTGCTGGATCACTAGCTCCACTAGACGGTGGCCCAACTCTACTTTTTATTTCTGCAGCCATTGTCATAAATGCTTGTTCTACATTCAAAGCGTTCTTTGCAGATGTTTCTAAGAATGGTATACCAAGTTGATCCGCGTATTCCTAAAGAAATATATTTTGTAATAAAAATAAAAGAGAGAGGGTAGCACACACAGAGACACACTTGCATGTAATAATTATAGATGATTTTAGTATTGTTTTTAATACCTTGGCTGTAGTATAATCAACTACTTTTTTAGTATGAAGATCACATTTGTTTCCGACGAGAAGTTTATTGACATTATCACAGGCATAACGATCAATTTCTTCCAACCATTGTTTCACATTATTAAATGTATCTTGATCCGTGCAATCGTATACGACAATAATACCATGCGCACCTCTGTAATAAGAGCTTGTAATTGTCCTAAATCTTTCTTGACCCGCTGTATCCCAGATTTGCAATTTAATTGTTTTCCCGTCTAAATCAATTGTTCTTATTTTAAAATCTACACCGATGGTACTGATGTAACTTTCCGTGTAAGTGTCATCCGCAAAACGTAACAGCAAACACGACTTTCCAACACCGGAATCTCCAATTAACAACAATTTGAACAAATAATCACTGAAATCATCAAATTATTCCTTTTTTAGAATATTATACTTTAATAAAATTACTACTACTAATTACTCTACTATTAACTAGTAACTTTTTATTACTATTCTATATATAAAATATTTTTTAAAACACAAACACTAACATATACAAATCATATATATATATTTCTTTGAAAATTTAATTGCGACGTACTTTATATTCTGTAAACATATATATACATATATATACATATATATATATGTACATTAGTGTAGTGAGCTTGAAATAAATGTAAAACTAATGAATTTCATTTTACTATAAAGTTAGTATTAAAATACACAATAATTAAGTAAGTGAAATAATGATAAGACATTGTAAAAAACTTTGTAAGTTGTGCAATAAAAACCTGATTATATATATATATACACAATAATTAATTTAATTAATTAAATATCCCATATTGAAAATAATCAAATTTATAATACCAATCAAAATTAAATTTCATTGTTTTACATTGTTCTCTATTAAAATATGTTTCTTTAATAAAACAACTTGGTATTGAACCAATTCCTATAAACTGTCAAATAAATAAAACTGTCATAACTCATGATATAAATGGAATATAAACGTTAACTAATAAATATCAATTAAAAACATATTAAACAATAAATATAAATGCAACAAAGGAAAAATAAAGAAAGCTATGATGATAAAACGTAAGAGAATGAACTTCTAAAATGGGGACGGTGGAAGGGGTAGGTAGAAAAAAAAAAGAAGAAGAAGAAGAGAAGGAGGAGGAGGAGAAGGTAGAGAAGGGGGTACGAGGGGAGAGGTGGGATCTGTCAGATAGTTCAGCTTGAAAGAATTACTATTTCTTTTCTTTTTTAAAACTAATCCGACGTAGAAGATTTCAATGAAATAAAATTGCATAAAATATGTTTATGTTGATTTTAATTAAATTGGTATAAAAATTGTTATCGAATAAATATTGAGAATAAAATAAGTGGGTTATGGTTGAAGAGAGATGAAAAAAAAAAGAAAATGATGATGAAGTATATACATATATATATATCATTTCCTCTCTTTCTACGATGCTTACGTAGAAAGAGAAGTTTACTTACTATTCCGGATTCATCGTGGACATACTATGTCGATATTTAATACGTTCACTAATAATATATATATATTCTTCCTTATATATATTATGTATATATATATATTTATTTATCACCTCTGATCTATTAACGTTTCACGTTAAAAAAAAAAGAAAACCTATTGATAGAAAAAAATCTTCTTCGCGTTAATGTAGAAGTATTATTTGTAGAATTTCACTTAATCACGTTCCGTGTAATGCGAAGGAACTTCTTAACAATGGCGGTCGTAGCAACTCCTCCCAAACGAACGAATCAGACGACCACCATTGACGTAATGCCAGAATAGCACCAGCAGGTGCCGTTTCACTCCCTCTACTGTCAAAGGAACCAAAATACTTTAAAATAACATTACGTCTGCGCATAATTTCTACTCTTTTTTTTTTTTTCATGTCATGTTGCATTATACATTTATATTATTTTTACTTTTTTTAGTTTCATCACTTATTTTCATTTATTTCTATAGAAACTATGATTTTCAGATTAAGATCTACGCGATGTTGTATATCGTCCTTAAACGTTGTATCAATTTTTTTTTAACTTTGATATTCTTTTTTATTGTTGTTCATTTCTTGATAAAACTTTGATGCAAGAGTAATAATCAATGGACAAATACATCCACCCTCTCACCTGAAAAATAATTTATTTTTATTTAATATCTATTTATTATATGTTTTCTTTTTAATTATTTATTAAAGAAAAATTATGATTAATTGTGGATAGATATTACTTTCTCTTTAATTGGTAGTTTTGAAATATTCGTACGAATAATTTCATTGGTGTTTTAATTCATTATGCTGACTTTTCATTAAATTGTTAAGTTTATAATTTATTTATTACAAATTGGTGAAATCATATTATAATTTTGTTATAAAATTACCTTTTGCAAATTTACTATTTAAAAATATTATATTATATTAAATAAAATAGAAATTGTTATTAATGTTAACTTGATTTTCATAGATTCAAAATGGGCCACTCGGTTGCTTCACTATTAACATCTTGCTATATGATTTAATGATATTCTATGTGCTCCATTTAATTGCTAAGTAATTGTAAACATAATAATATTGTAAAATAAGTAATTTATCAAATTATAAACTAACAGTACATTGATATTAATAATATGTAATTGGAAAAGAAACAATTGATATCATTTGTATAAGAAAATCAATTTGATGAACTGTCAAAGTTTCTAAGATATATATTTTATGGTTTAAAGAGACAAAATATATATTAAGTATTTTTTAATGTCATTGAAATATTCAGAAAGCATTGATACATCAAAGCTTTCTTTTAGAAATGTAGATGGAAAGAAGTTAGGATTAGGCGAAGGCTGTACAAGCCCTAACTTTAAATCCTATGGTGTTATAAAATTTATATTACACAACGACGAACCAGTTAATGTTGTTTCCAGTATTTCACTTGTTTTTCTAACATTACTATTGTGGATAACATTTGATAGTATTATACCTTTTCTTATATCTACTTTATCTTTAATATTGTACATTAGAAATTACCTTACTTCAACTAACAAGGGTTTGTGTTTAATTCTAGAATTTTTTAATACATTTATTAACCTTTGAATATATATAAATGTGTAATACACAATTAAACATATATTTTTATTTGATTCAGATATATTATTAGTAGTACCATCAATTGGTATACACATTACTAAAGAGAAAAGATTTTCTGGTTTTAATTCGTACACGTTCTTACCTTGGGATACTATAGAAGATTTATTTATCAACGAAGTCATTATTAGAGTAAGTTAAATAATAAATTGATACAACATTTACAACATATATTAATATATATTATTTGTAGCAAAGAGTTTTATATTATTTGACGTTCATGGTAAAGGAATCAATCAATGGTAGAAATCAGATAAAATTGGTTCCTTTATTTGAAAATCTATTACCGGAGAGAAAATGCCTGGAGTACATATACACAAAATTAGCGAACTTAATTGGTTCGAGCAACAGGAACAATCTAAATTAACTGTACCTGGATCTTACTGGCTATGTCATAAAAATCAAATTTATAAATTTACTTTAATGTTTCATCATACTATGAGGTAATAAATTTAATGTTAAAGAAATAATATTAATTATATTTATTAACATTTATTTATTTGTTTCTGTTTTAGGGATCTTCAGGGATTCTCTTATGGAAAAGAATTAATGAAAGTTATTAGAAGGATTATTAAAAGTGAACCATCTCAGGGACAACAATTTATTACAAAACATATTCTTGTAACTTACAGTAAGTATCCTTTCTATACTTCGTAAATTAAAAAAAACAAACAATAAAAAATACAATTATTTTTAGATTATTCGTCATGGACTCGACAGGATAAAATGTTTGCCACTCTTAAATTTGCCAATCACAAAGAAGCAACTACAGTTTCACGAGCAATTATATTAACCATAAAAATTATTCAAGATGATACTTGTGAATTGGAAATATTTCAAAAAGATAAATCGAATCATTTAGAAAGTGAATGTATAATTGAAAGAAGAAATTCAAATATCTACAGATTAAAAATCAATGCTACAGATACAAATAACCATAGAAGTAATTTAAATTTAAATGAAAGTTCAAGTAATTCAACTTCATCGATAGTAAAATGCCAAGATAAAGACTTGTCGAATGTTTCGACAAGTGAATTTATGAATATAGAAAAGAATGATGTAAATAAAATTAATAATCGTTCTATAACATTTACAAAAGATAAAAAAGAAAATAATGAGTTATATAATAATATAGAGAATCCAGTTTCTTTATTAAATCTAATAGAATGTGAAGAATTAATAGAACATAAGGAAACCGAATTACAATTAAATAGTAATGCAATAACGCAAGGAAATAATACAATTAATTCAAACGATGAAGGTATCATTGATTCTACTAATTTACCTTATCAATATTTAATAGAAAAGGAAATAGAAAATGCAAAGAAAAATATTATTGAATGTTCATTCTCAAATAATAATAAATCAATTACAGTAGACGAAGAATCGAGAATAGATTCTACAACTAAATCTGAAAATAAGTATGTTAAAAAAATAACAAAAGATAAAGTTCCTGAAACAGCACAAAATAATAATAAACAATCTATTAAAGATCTTTCAGTGAATTCAAAAAAATTATTAATCAATAACGAGAAAACAATAAAAGATAATAATAAATTAAAAAGAATAGGAGAATCGGAAAAAAAGGTAGAGGATAGTATAGTCAAATCTTCTAATATTACTGATTTAATAATGAAGGGTCGTATGTTTATGATAAAACAAGATCAAGATAGTGTATCGGTTGTAGAACAAAATACTAAATCAGATTTAGACGAGGTATTAGAAAATTCGGAAAAATTTGAAACCAAAAGGGGAGAGAAATGTTTGTTAAATTCTAGTTTATTGAAATTAGAAAATTTGATAACGAAGATTAAAATACCTAAAGAAACTGTTAAAAGTAATTACGAAAATAAATGTACGTCAAATAATATTAACAGTAATGTAGATTTGGATTCAATGGTTATAAAAAAAGATTCTGCTAACAATCAATGTATGGATACACAGATAAATGTGAATAATCCGTCCGTGTCTACGTTTAATTTACAAGATATTCCTACATCAAGCAAGTTGTGTTTAGAATACAAAGAAGAACACGAATCAAATCTAAAGAATTTTGAAAGTAAAGAAAATAATGTTTCTTCTAAAATTCAATTCTGGGATGATAACGACGAGTCTGAAAATATTTTTAAAGAAACATTTAAGAATATTGAAAAATTCAATGTTTCTAATTGTTCCATAGTCGAATCTGTTATCGATGATTCAGAAAGTCATATAAATAGTAATAATTCTGAAGATATAGAAAATACTAATTTAAATATTACTTCTAAAGTTCCGAGAATAATTTCTGATCAAATTGTAACAATAGATCAAATTCCATTGGGTTTACAAAAAATAGTCAAAGAAAGATTATCAAAACGTAATAGATCGTCTATAAACAACGAATCAAATTTACAAGATACTTCATTAGATGATACAATTTTAATTTCGCCTAATGAATCAACAAATTTAGAAATGAAATCATTTAAGACTGATTTACTTGATATTGAAAAATGTTTAACACCACTGCCCGATGATACTGAAATGGATAGCGATGATACTTCAATTATATGCTCGAATATTGCAGTTGTTAAAGAAACAGAATTGCCAAGTAAAAAAAGAAAAAGACTGGAGAATCAAGACGATGACAACGTAAAAAAAACAATGCTTTGAAGTGGTAAATGACAAGACAATACAATCTCCTAAACGTAAAGTATATTCTTCGACTAATAAAAAACGAAAACATAAAAGGGAAAAAAAAGATTACAAACACGATACAAAAATTTCATCAACCGATTTAACTAATGTACAAAATTCTAATTCCCTTAATAACAAATTGCAAGATATTACAGAAGATTTTTACCAAGATTTAATGCAACACAGAAAACATGGTAATAATAATTGCAATGAGAAATTCTTGAACCATGAAAAAAAATCTTTAGAAAATGATGTAAAAAATAATGATACACGTATAGAAATGTTAAAGTTTATAGAAGATATTACTAGAGGTGTTAAAGTTGTTGTCAAACGTATGAACATTAAAACTATGTCTACTATTATAGGAAATAATTCATCTTTAGCTTACGTTAATTAATAAACAATAATTAAATGCTAAAAAACAATAGCTTCAATGTATATTAGGGAATACTTTCTCATACATGAAATTATTAGTATATTCTGTATTCCAATGTTTTCTTATTTAAACAACCACTGTTAAGAAATATGACTCATCAATTAAATTATGTATTTAACAATTTATTTATTTCACAAAACTTTTCTTTCTCGATCTGTTCAATGATCATCTTTAAATTATCTATTTTATTATTCATCTTTTTTAATATCATACCTTCACGTTTATATGGCACATTTTCATTTTTCGACGTATTGTATAAAATGACTTTTTGTTCTTCAGTCAAAGGTTCTATGTCATTAAATTCCTTAATGTTTTGTACAACTTTTACAGTCTGTAATGGCATATCATAAAAATTAATTACCCAAGAAGATAAATTAATACAGTATAGATTAGTTAGAAAAAATTATAATCAGATAACCTGTATTTCATTAGTTAATCTAATACATTTTTCTAATTCTTCAGCACATAAAAATGGATAACGTTCTCGTGCATCGCAAACTTCAAACACAGCATTTTCACATTGTTCTTCTAAATCATCTGACATTGTTTCGTGTTAAAATATTCCACAATGTATTTAAAAATGAGGATTAAATTATATTCCTAAATGTGTTTTATTCATTGTAATCTTTATCTATATAATTTTCTCAACAAACTATAATCTAGATAATATAAATATAATCATACGAATTAAAAATGTTTACTGTATTTTGAAGATGTCATTAAAATCTATAAATGCAGTGTTGGCAACTGTTGGAATAAAATAAATCATCTTACTACGTGATACATTTAATAATTTAAATTAATATACAATAAATCTATATAATAATATTTTTTAAACAACGATATAACTATTAATAATATTAATATTAATTAATCAAATAATAAAAAAGTATAATCAAATAATCATTATGAAATAATAATAATAATCTTTACATTCTTATCGCGGTTTATTTAAACGTTCCAACGATCTGTTCACAAATTAACGTAGAGATGTCTTTTTTTTTTTTTTTTGTTTTTATGTAATTACGTAAGGCTTGTTATAACAGGTGTGAGTATCTTCAAACGGAAATCTATTAAATTGATGCTTCCGTCAATGTGGCAAGTTTTAAAAATATATCTGCTTCATGACGAGTAGATTTTTAAAGTGAGTTGGTAAATGTAGTATCGCCATTAGTCTACGGGATACCGTTATTCTATGAACGATTAAAGTAACAGTTAGGATAAATTATCATTTATTTCATTACTTTATATTGGGCCAAAGAAGAATCTAAAAAACGGATGTTAGACAATTCAATAATCTTTTAAAAGAAGAAGATAAAAGTTATATCGCGACGAGATCGTTGTTACACGTTGATACAAATTTTTCATTCATTTATTTTTCTTTTACTGTTTCTTTGCTTTTTTTGTTAATTCTCAGATTTCTGTAATGGGGTACCTTAAGAAAACAGGTACAGTTTTCATTTATGTATCATTTTTATTATCTGTGATTACATTTTTACCTGGACTACCACCAGATGCTACATTCTCTGAATACAGGTAATATATTTTCTTCTTTTTCTTTTTATCATCAATAAAAATACATGTACAATGATGTGTGTGTGTGTTTTGCAGCATAAAACCATCGACTAGACTAAGTGGAAAATTAGATATTAATACTCGTTTAAATGGGATTGAATTATTACACGTTGGAGAATTGAAAGCTCCTGAAACCTTTGACTCTTTTAATGGAGAATTGTATACTGGCTTAGAAGGTGGTTACATTGTTAAAATTAATGAAAACGAAGTAATACCATTTAGAAAAATTGAAGGAGTTTGTTGTAAGTTTATCAAGTTTTTCATTAATTTTCTATGAACTGTATTAAAACATTAAAATCTTTTAGATAACATCTTAAAATCTCACGAGTGTGGTAAAGTGTTAGGCTTAAAGTTTGACAAGAAAGGCATTTTATATATTGTCGATACTTATAAGGGTATTTTTAAAATTGATCCTAAAGGATATTATCAGATGATTATAGACATATCTAAGCCAATAAATAATAAACTTCCACTAATACCTAATAGTATAGATGTAGCAGAAAATGGTGATTTATATTGGACAGATTCTAGCACGGATTTTAGATTGTACAACGGTGTTTACACTTCGCTTGTTAATCCATCTGGAAGGTATAAATAATATTTTATAATAAATATATTTATATATATGGTGTAAATCTTAAATTAATATTATTAATTACAGACTTATTCGATATAATGCAGCTACAAAGACCAATGAAGTACTAATTGAAGATCTGATGTTTGCAAATGGAGTTAAATTAAGTAAAGATGAAAGTTTCTTACTTGTAGTAGAATCATTATCTGCACGTATTATTAAATATCATTTGAAAGGACCTAAAGCAGGACAACATGAAATATTACTCGAAAGTCTTCCCGGTGTGCCAGATAACATACAAGAAGATAATAACGGTGGTTTCTTAATTAGTTTATATGGTTATATAGATGAAGAAAATCCTAATTTAATCCAAACATTAATACCACACCCGTATATAAGAAAAATGTTAGCAAGACTCTTAATGATAATAGAAGCTCCATTCAAATTAATACAGAATACTTATCCAAATTTTTACACTGAAAGAATGATTCATGCGATTAGTAATTTAGAAACATTTACTTTCATGTTCCCCAAAATATCGGTAGTATTAAATTTAGATGCAACAGGAAAACTTGTTGATGCTGCATATTCAACGGACGGAAAGGCCAATGCAATTAGCTCTGCTTTTATTCACAAAGGATATTTATGGCTTGGATCACCACATAATAAATTTGTAGGTCGGGTACCTTTAAAACAAGCCTTTCCTAATTTAGCACAAAAAGAAATTCCAAAAACACATAGCACGACAGTGAAACCACCAAAAACTGTAGAGACTCCTACTGTTCAAACATCTACGACAACAGCTAAACCTGTAACTAAAACTCCTGAAAATACGGAAACTAGAAAAAGTTCTAAAGTTTCTACAAATCAGGCAAAAGTAACTACTTCCAAACCAAGTACAACAGCAGCACCAACTACCACTGTTAAACCAAGTACAACAGCAACACCAACTACCACTGTTAAACCAAGTACAACAACAGCACCACCGACTACCACTGTTAATCCAAGTACAGCATCGCAAACAACTACAACTAAACCTGTTGTAAAACGGAGTGCTGAAGCAGCTACAAAACCTAACAATGACAAAATTAAATCTGATACAGTGAAGCCAGTTGCAATGAAACCAAATATTCCATCAGACTCTACGAAACAAAATGTAAATGTTAACAAAGTAACTTCTGAAAATGTAAAAGAAACTAAACCAGAAGTAAACAAAAAAACAGTTCAAAATACTCAATCTAAAGCTCAAAAAAAAGTGCAAACGCCGGAAGCTCGTAATAACGAATCTCCTAAAACAACAAATAATAATAACATTCCAAAATAAAATATTAATATTAAGATGATATATTATTTAAATAGTCAAACAGGGCAAGTATAGTTTGGTATTTTATGTTTCAAGTTGATTTAGTTATAATATAGAATGTTTTTTATATTTTCAAGTGATACGTACTCAATTCCCTTAAATACTATTTCATAAAACATTTGTTAAAAACAAGTAATTTTTTTATTATATTATATATACATATGATTCCATTAGTATAATAAACAAAAAAGACAAGATATATGATCTTAGACTGTGATTTACATTTAAACAAAAAAAATAAACACGAGAAAGTGTTTTGTTTTATAAACTTTTCTCTGTATACATGGAATATTATATGTGGCGTATGTTCATCATATAAGCATGACTGCTGGATTACAATTTATTCGAAAACACCATTTGTAATAAAAAAAAAATAAATGAAATGCAATACTTATTGAATGAAATAATTAGAAAGATAAAATGAAACATTGTGCAGGAATATTTACAATAGTGTTAGCAATTAATATATGTAAATTACATCCATCGTACCTGTTAAGTGTTCTACGAAGAGAAAATACTAATTTATACATTTTACTTCTTACTGAAAGTATAATGTGTGGATTAGTTAGTCAACAAAATATAGTTTTAAATGTTTATTAACAAACTGCGGAAGAATAAAATGTCAATGACGATATTTTTAATCAAAAAAATATTTTAAAACATAAAAAGTGAGTGAAATTGTAACGTTCATTTATCACATGAATTGCTTTATGATATTAATATTTTTATTTTTTATTTTTATTGTAAAAGAATATGCAAGGAAATTGAATGCGTTTAAGAAAAAAAATTGTCAAATGGGGAAAATGAAAATGATTTAATATTTATATATGTGATATCTTAACAGTTTTGGAATCCCAAACAGTGACGATAGTGCTAAATAGATTTCTTGAGGCATATTATTAAAATGTAATTGGTATTTATCAATGCAATTTTTCTAAAGACCAATGGAGAGATTCAAACAGTTAATATATCATTTATAAATATATATATTAAATATTATACATATAAAAAACGAATATGGAGATATTTTTCTATTAATTTTAATAACTTTAAGAGAATTATTATTTTCATGGTTTTTTTTTTTAGAAAACAATTATATTAGATAGTAATTTTTTTATTGTATAATATTTATAAACTAAAATTAATTTATATGGGATATTTGGGGGACTATTATAATTCCATTGTAACTATAAGCGTATTAAAAAGTTAAAAAATACTGACTAATTAATCTGTTTAAATATTAAGTTGTTTTATTATTGACATTGGCAATAAAGATTTTAATTTATCACTAAAATATATTTTAATCTTCCACGCGATAGTTGGCTCTTTAACAAAATGCCAATATCCATTTCTATTAAATTGTGCATACTTGTTTGCTCTAATCAAAGATTTGTTATACGATAATAATGCAGATTCATTAATTAATAAATTATCTTCCTGTTTAGATATTGTACCAAACCCTAACTTAACTAATTCTTCTGCGATATTTATTCGTTTCTAAAAAAATAATTAACGTTAATAATAAAACAAGTATAAATGAAAAATTGTAATTTCGAAGAAAAAAATATTACAATACCTGATCTTTATCTGAAAACGTTACAATACAATTCAAATAATCCTTTTTCTTATTTAATGGAAGAAATTTAACATTTTTTTCATGAAATAAGCATTGTAACCAACTAATACCTGTAATAACAGATTTTTTAACATACAGTGTAAATGTATTTAAACGTAATATTATTATATTCGCTTACCATTGCTAGTTATATTAATTCCTGCTAACTTAATAGGTAAGTACTTGTTTTTACTAAGTCGTGGAAAAGGTAACAAAGGTTTATGATCTACCAGAAGCAGCGTACCGTGTGCTGAATCTATACCCTTTATGTAACCTTCTAATTCTGTAGTTTTTAGAAAACGGTTTGGTACATCAGATGGTTTTTTAAATTTGGCAAACTAATTGGTAATAAAAGAAAATATATATTAGAGGTATAATAAAATATTGGATGATAATTAAACCCTGTTGAAAGTATCCTTAAACGTACCGGTTTAGTTTTGTATAATGCAAATAGTAAGCCTAATCCAGTGATGCCATAGCTAACAAACTGTAAAAGAATAAGATGTTAATGAAGATATTTTGAATGAAAGAAAATTATTTGAAAATAATATTAAATTACTTTACCTCTACAGCTCGATTATTTTGTTCCATAAAAGTATTGAACTTTTGGAAAACAGTGGATACTTTTTTTTCTTCATCCATAATTTCGAATTAAATGCGTTATTCCTATTTATATAAAGTATGTCACCTTTCTGAAATCTTAAGGTTAAGAGCATAAGTATATATATATAGTTCTTAAATGACATCATTTCTCAGTAATGGTACAGTTATCAAAGTATTACGAAAAAATATTAATTACAGGGTACAAGTTTCCAAATGTGACAGTTCATAAGTAAAAAACTATTAAAAAGTAATATTCTGATAAAGAAATGTTTCACTTACAACACAGCTGTTATATCATATTACAAATGATTTAAATTTAATTTAATATTTTAATCTCTAAACAAACGTTAATCGTTAATCTTATAATTTAAAATAATCTAACCTTGGAAATAATGTATATAAATATTCAAAGTCTATATAAAATTAGTATTAGAAAGATTTTTTGAAATATCAATTAATTTGATGGCGCACATGGCAAGAGAATAATATGCGCATGCACCCGAATACATTCTCACTGATTTCACTTTCTTGTCAGTCTTCTAAACGTGTATATAAAATAAATATGTATATTGTTAGTGTATATGTAAGTGTATGATAATATGTGCATACGTAGCGCGAAAAGTGAGCAAAGAGAAGAAGAAGACACACCGTCCTTCTGTAACAGTCTCGTGTAATACCATCGTTAGTATCACAACAAATGTTTTGATACATTTATATTTTCATCTTCAGTTATACTTTTTTAAGATTATTCTTTCTTTTTTCTTTTATATTAAAAATAAGTCAAGGAAGATTTAAATCGAAGAAATATATTATAAACATTTAAGAAAAAGATGTTTCGCGAAGGACAATACATTGAAGTGATAAAGGTACTTTATTTATTAACAGCTGTTGACAGCTGTCAAAACTATCACCTTGTTTAATATTAATCGTTATAATAGGAAAAGGTATGTTTACAGGTAACAGATAATTGTATGGCGACCGTTGTTGTTACCGTTCAAGAAAGAATTATTGAAATTAAGAAGAAAAAAATATCTACTAATAAATGGCTTGATTTGGAAGATTGGGCTGCCGTTTATAAAATGTTGGACAGAGTTGTTCTACGTAACTGCAAGAATAATATCAACAACGTCGAACAATGTCGTAAAAAATTTGAGGGAAATCAATGGAAAAAATTTACTCGACAATTGGATATTACGTAAAGAAAATAATAAATAACCATATTGCAATTTTCATTATCGAAAGAAATAACTTCGACGAGTTTCTCTTTTTTTGTAAATGACAATTTGTATGAACATTGAAATTAAAATTTTAGGTGTACGATCGAATCGTTTGAATATACCAACAAAGATACTTCGTTGTTAACTATTAGAGTCAATGTGTCACCAGCTAGAAGAAAGTTAACCAAGGTCGATACGCACGAACAAAGTTCTACCGATGAGAAACAAAATTCTAGAGAATTATTAAATAGTTCAATAAAGAAAGAGAAAGATTTGGATAAATCTGATAATTGTAGTAATTCAAAATTGGAACAATTCAATTATTCTTCTTCTCATCATCAAACTTTAGAAGAGTACGTGCCTGATGCTCTTATTAAAAAAAACTCTTCCCCTTTAAAGTATATACCAAGTAGAAAAAGTATGTTGCAAAGGATGCAAATACCGTGCGAGGAATATACACCTGTGCAAACGTGTAACGTTTCTGATAACAATGTTCCATATGTACCTAATTCAGTTAAAAATGTCAATACTTCTTATGAAGCTTATGAACCTTATAGCGTTACTTCTACAGAATTGGTTGAAGAATATGTACCTAATTCTAAAGGTATAAAGCCTTCAGTTGAAGAATACGAACCTAATTTTCGTGGAAAGTTAATGAAATTTGATGAAAGTTATATACCATCTACCGTACAAACTTCTAATGACGATATTAAAAGAATACAAAAGATAGATAAATTAAAGTTACGAAGAAAAGGAAAACTTGTCGGTAAAAAAAAGATGGAACTTTTTTAGTATCAATTATATAAAGTTCATTGTACAAAATCAATGTAAAAATTACTTTTGATAAACGCAATCCTTTTTTTAGGTATATATATATATAGTTTTATTATAATATTAATAAAAAAATAATTATTACTGTATAACTTTAATAAAATGTATATTCTTTGAATTAGCATTGTCAATAATATTTTTTTAGATTCTTTTCCTTTAATGTTTATAATTAAGGGTTTAAATGATTATCAATAAAAAGTCACAACTTTATGCAGACATTTTATTCATTGTTTTCTTTTGTCTCAGAAATTGGTTCATCGATTAAATTTTTTATCTGTTCACTTTTATTTTCTGTTGGTTCACTACTTATCATCTCTTGTTTGTCTGTTACTTGCTGTTGCTCTTCTTCCTTTTCTTCTTCTTTTTCTTCTTCTTCCTTTTCTTCTTTATTTTCTTCATTTTCATCTTCTTCATCATCTGTGTCATCATCGGCACCAGGATGAGCAGGAACTTTGTGTATTGGACTACCACTTGTTTGCATACTTCCAGGTTTATGCCACATTTTCTGTGACTCCTTAAATTGATAGAAAAAATAATATAGTATCTACATTCTAGATGATTAATAAAATAATAATCTTGTAAAACCTTACCTTCATACCACTAACTTTTTCCATATAATAATCGTAAACAAATTTGGCCATATGTGGCATATCTTCTATTTCCATTGGAGATGTTGTAGGAATATCATCGTTTAATCTATCGGTAGGATAAGTTTCATGCGGTAATAGTTGAAGTTTTAAAGGTCGTTGCATCAATTGATTAAATGCAGGAGTAAGTTCGAAACAATTTTTGAAGAGAGATACTCTTGCAAAGACATATAAACCAAGCCTAGCTCTTGACATTGCTACAACAAGACGTCTAGCATCTCTAAGATGACCTACCGCTCGTGTTTTAACTAAAGATAATATAATATAATCATTTTGTTGGCCCTGATATTTATCGACTGTGGTTACTTTATTTGGTCGACCTATTAATGGATTATTCGCACATCTTATATTAATAACATCTCTTATGAGATGTTTTTGACCATTATAAGTAGTTAATATACTAATTTTATCTGCTAGGTAACCCAAAAGACGCATGTACATAAATACAGCTACGCAATATTCTGCTTCGGCAAGATTTTGATAGAAATATGCGCTAGGTTCGCTTTCTCCTACGCCATTGAAATCTTCGACATTAACTAATTGAAAATCGTATAGGAAACCTGCATTGGCAACTAAATATTCAGGACTACGTTCTACGTGTAACAAATTACCAAGTTTTTTGTATCGCCAATTATATAAATTACAAATACTAGGTCTAGCACGTCCCTGGCCATCTAAATCAACCGTTGGTACAGCTAATCTTACGAATCTTGCGAAAAGTGATTGTTCCATATTAGAATATTTCTGAAATGCCATATTTTTAATAACTGGTGGTAATTGATGATGATCACCGATCATTATCCAACGTTTCAAACGATTATAACCATCTTGAGGATTTTGAAGTAACAGTGGAATGAATGTTTCTATTTCTAATATTTGTGCAGACTCTTCCATTAAAATATTGTCGTATTTGAAACCCATATCAACAAGTTCACGTCTTTTTAATGCTGCATGCGTACATGTCATTGCTATAACTTTAGCTTCCTTTACTAATAAATATTTCGATCTATCCAAACCAGATCTGAGTAATTCAAATGCTCTAAATTCTTCTAATTGTGCAAATATTCTTTCGATATACCTATAAAAATAATATATTTAAATTAAATTAAAAATTAATTATATACACCCAAGAAATAAATAAATAAATAAATAAATATATACCGGAAACAGCTACATGCAATCTCCATATCTTCCTTGAACGATTTATGTTTAAACAACGGTTGTGGTGCATTATCAAAGAATTTATGAAATGGAAATTCTTCGTCTACAATAAATTCAGAGGATGAGGATAACGCATCAGAAGTTTGTCTTTGTTTAATTTTATTTTCAAAACGTTCCCAACGTGTTTGTATTTGATACATGAAAAAGTGTCCCGCTGTTTCACAAGTGTACGCTACGTCACCTTTCACGTTCAATGATTCCTTTAAAAAAATAGATTAATAAAATAAAAAGCAAGTAAATTGTCAGCATGGATTTTCATAATAAATTCAATAGAAGTTTATTTTTTCTTTTTTTTTTAGTTACCTGTAACCTTTGAACTTCCATAAGTAAATCTAAACGTTTAGCAAGAACATAATTAACTCTACCATATCTACTGAAATCTTTTTCCGTTTCCAATGCCTCTTCTCCATGACCGAGACGTAACAAATGACGTTCGTCAATATCAAGAGCCATAATTTTTTCGAACAATTGATTTAAAGCTTGATTAGAATGAGTAACAATGAGGGTCCTTTGGTAAGGAAAATTATGATAAAGATTAGATATTATTTGAACTGCAACATCGGTTTTACCAGTACCAGGTGGACCTACAACGAGAGTTAAACCTGGTTGCATTCCAGCTCTGATTGCTTCCACTTGTGTTGGAGTAAATGGTATTTGATTTCTGTAATAAATATTAAACATATACGATTGTTAAATGAAATAAAGAGAATAGTTGAGAAGACCATCCATCGTGGATCTCTAATAAAATAATTATTTTTCTCTATACAAACTTTTTCGGTTCATTAGCTTTGTATGGACCTCTGCTAGGAGGTACATGAGGTTCAACAATAATCACTTTTTTAATAGGTTCATTATTCTGTTTAGCAATAACATCTTCGAAAGTTAATCGGAATGGTCTAACAAGTTTATCTTCATCGTCGCATTTAACTTTTATCTCATAATGCGGAAAGCTAGATTTCAAATGATTTATATCGAGGAAGGTATCGTTGAAATCCATCGTAGATATTTCATTAGGCATTCTGTAACAAGCATAAATCCATGATCGGAATGGTTATTACCGCATATTGCGATAGATGAATTTCAATGAAATTTTAATTAAATACAATTAGGAATACCTGGAATAACGAGCAGCACCAGGATCACCATAACCGAGTATGATATCATGAAGCCAATCTGGTACAACGCATTCTGTATTCATAAGTTCTCTTATTGTTTCTAATACAGCTTTGAAATTATTTTCTTTAGGTTTTCGTCTCATTATTACATTGAATCCTTCGTAAACATCTTCACCACCGTGACTGGCGTTATCCATGTCGATTCTGTATTGATTAGAATCCAACCATACTCTGTATGTTCTCGTATCTCCGGGTAAAATTGGTCTAGGTTCTGGACCATCTTCTATGACTCTTCCATTGGAATCTAACATTCCTTCAACTTCACAACCACGTACCGTAGTTAAACCAACTTGTGGTATAAAAGGTAATTTATGACTGTACTTTGTACCTAAAAATTAATATCATAAATAAAATAATCCTTTGAAATAATATTTTTAAATGAAATTATAATTTTTAAATATATCTAACCAATTGGATTTTCTGGTTTAACAGTGATGAGAAAACAAACGTCGTGTTTTCGAAGATTTTCCCATTCTGATTTAATCTCTTTTCGTACGCTTAAATTAATTGTTACATCAGCACGTACTCGTGATGGTCGTTTTTCACCTATATTCGGTTTAGCTACTTCGACAACTGCAAATTGTGTTATCGGTTGTGCCATTCTTGCCCAACCACCGAAATATACACCGCCGTCTTCTGCTTGCCTATTCAAAATTATTCATATTCATATTCATAAATTATTCATTTATTAATGAAACAAAAATTTAAAACAAATAAAACACAAACGTACCAGGGACTTAATCTGCTAACAGCGTCCTCGATATCTTGACGTATTTCATCTGCAAAAATATTGAGAAAAAAAACATAAATTAAAATATATTTATTATAATATATCATATTATTGTTAAAAGTATTATAAATATTAAAATACATACACGTTGATTCTAAACGAAAGAGATTGAAGTTTCGTAAAAGGTAATCGTGGAGAGTTAAAAATTGTAAATTTAATTTTGGCAAGGCCAAACAACCCTCGCCAGAAAAATATTCTGTAGGAACGATGCTTTCATTCCAAATAATATCCTCCGTTGGATAAAGTGGCATTTCGTTCAATTCTTCGAGTTGAGATGCTCTGCGTTCGTGTCGCGATATCTGAAATTTAAAAAAAACAACAACAACATTAACAATAGGGTTTTTCTTTATTTTTTAAATATGAATTAAAAATATTGTTTAGGAATTACCAATAATTCTCGAAGAAAATCAATATCCAAACGATACCAATTCTCGCTTTTCTCTCTTTCCTTCGGTGGTACCAAATTCAAATAACTTGCAATTGATTTCAATTCCTCTGGACTAAGAAAAATATTCAATAATTGTTTTAAAAATATTTACAAATCATAATTAAACTATGCACTTATTAGATAAATTATTACAAAAAGATTTTGTGTGTATAAAATAAAATATAATATGTACCTGAGAGATCCAAAATGTTTATTAAGTGCATCTCTGGTATCAACGCTTGCTACATTGGCCAGGGCAAAGTTTCTTAAATCGCGAAACTTGGCGAAAACTGCTTTCTGCACAGGAAGAGAACAAAATTAAATTTAATATTTAAATATATATTAATTATAATTAATAAATAATAAAATATTGTTTATACCTGAAGAGACGTAATTTTAGCATAATGTAATTGGGTCATATCATGGTCGGTCAAAGGATCCCCTGTTTCTTCGCTTATTTCAAACCTTGCATAAAATTTCAACATTTCTAAAAGCTAAAACATAAAGGAGTTTTTTCGAGATCAGTTTAAATAGATAAAAATAATTTAGTGAAAGGCTTATTTCAATATTTCATAATATACAATGACTCATATTTTAACACACTTACTTACAGAAAAAACCCACACACACACACACGTGTATGGAAAAAAAAAAATGTTTAAGTTTTTATTTTAAAATAGAAAGAAGAAAAAATATAATATTGAATATATGAATGTGTATAACAGATATTAGATGGTTTTTTTAATTATTCATGGAAAATAATCAGCTCAGAGTTAGTTTTATTATTATGGATGATGAGGAACAGACAGATTATATGTGAGTGCATATTTTATCTATTTTTTCATTTCAAGGACTTCAATATGATCTTCACAATCCATCTCTCTCTCTCTCTCCTCTCTCTTTCATTCCAATTGACGCGAGTTGTTACACCTTGTTTCGCTATTACGTTTCTTTTTAATTTACATTTTAATTCATTTTTTCTCTCCCTTTCTTTTATTTCTATTTTACCACAGGTTTAATTTTTGTTTTTTTTACATACGAGAGTCTCTAAATTTAATTACGTGACAAATTTCTATTTAAAATTTTAAAACAAGCACGTGGGAAAGTCTAACACGAGTAAATATATATGCTGATCATTATTTTTCTTCTTCTGTTTTTATTCTTTTTTTTTTTTTTGGTCTTCATCCAACAGATTTCGAAAGATTTGATAATATTTGTTCTTATTTTATTTATTTTTATGTGTCGTCTATGCACGTCATGCCTAACTATGAGAAATATTTTTTCTCTTATTAATCTTGAAAATAAAGAAAAATAAATCATTTAAATAGTGGTAGTATTCGTATATGTTAGTGATGATTATAATTAATCATTTTGATTTACGTATGAACTAACGTAATTCATATTTTTTTGAATGATTTTCTACAAACATTGAGAATGATAATAATGATGATGATTATTATTATTATTATGAAATGTAATATATATAAAATATATATAAAATCATATTATATCTTTGTAATGATAATTTCTAATAAAGTATTTTATAAGTGAATCTATACAATTGACATTGGGAGGTATTAGTATTATTGAGACACGTGTTATTAATTGAATGTTTCACACGTGTATTATATAATAATCAAATTAAAATTATGCTCGGTTTATCCATGCATATTTAAGTTCTAAAGTTAGACTATCAATATAATATAAAGTGCATATACTATTCAATAATAGTAACTATTATAAATGTCGGATTTTCTCATTGAATTGTTACTAAATATCCGACATTTCTTTTCCACCAATCGGATATACAAAAAAAGGAAAAGAGAAATATAAAAACGTAACTTGGGAGAATATATATATATATATATTCTATCTATGGGCATCTCGCGAGTATCACGTATGATGGTCTCTCAGAACGATGAGAGTTCAGTATCATGCGTATCGTGTGTGCGTAAACGTTCCTCTAAAGAACAATATCTTTCTCTCTTCTGTTTTTTTAAATACAATATAAAATATATTAAAGTCCACGTAAATAAAATACAATTAAAAAAAGAAACAATAATTTGATATAATCAGAAAAATATATTTCATCATACCAATTGTAATTTTAATTTAAAACGGTATATAAGTAACTAATATCTTTATTATAATGTGTGTGTGTGTGTGTGTGTAAATAAATAAATTAAATATTTAGAAAGAGAGAATAAATAAAGTCAAATAAACAGAAGGAATAAAGCTTTATATTATCATTCTTTTTCAAATTCCTAACTGATATTTTAAATAGTTTAGTTTTGTGGTAAATTAGTAAAAGTTAAAAGTTAAAAGTGTAAAAGAGAATAAACTAGAGTTTCAAACTTTTCATTTATTAGATTTTTAATACTTTTCTCATTACATTGATATTTTTTTCTACAACTTTGAAATACATTCTCTCTTTTTCTTTTCCAATTTATTTTTGTATCTTATCAAGCACGTTTGTATGTGTGTATATATGAATGTGAACAAGAGTTAAAATTTATATATTTTAATTTAATTTAACAGAGAGAGAAGTTCAATATTTTTGTCAAGAATAAATTTTATTTTGATGACCCTTGATAATAAAAAAAAAAACAAGAAGTTGATAAGACGTATTAAAAAGAGTGTACGATTGACGTAATCAGAGTTTTATATATATTTGTTATTCTTATTAATCTAATGAAAGAAAGAAGTAATGAAATAGTAATGAAAAGTAAGGTCAATGATATCGAATATGGATTACAAACAAAAACCTATCTTTTTATCTTCGATCAATGGTAAGTATTTTGTTTCTTTTATCATTTTTCTCTTCGTTCATTTCTTTTTTAATTCTTTTCTTTATCCACCAACTCAATATTAATTTATATTTAATATTTATTACTATTTAAATAAGAATAAAATAAAAAACTTCAACATTTCTATATTTTATTAGCATATAAATTATATTTGTTGATATTTCTTAAAATATCCATCAAATATGTGACGCGTATTTTTCTCCGTTTTACGTATTCTGTGTTTACACATTCACACTTACTCACACACACGCATAAAACACGAGTTATAAATCGTATAAAATTAATTTTGTTTTCCAACTATGCATCATACGTGAAGAATCTCATTAAATGCAATAATAAATAAATATTGCAATATTTTATATGCACATATTATAATAAATATTAAACTCATCCTTTAGATATTCCAAAAAATAAATAAATAAATTTAAAGACAGTAATAGTTCTATTCAGAAATCATATTTTTACGATCATAAAAGGTGATAGAGAAAAATAAAATAATAAAAGGAAATCAATGATTGCATTAACGTCACGCAAAATTTTACAAAAATCAGATACAATCGTAGTAATCATACATCATCATCGTCGTACAATCATGCGATTAATAAAAACGATAAAATAATCTTTCCTTAGAATAATCTTATTAAAATATAATATACTAATCTATTTATCTTTACTCCTTAATCTTTGTACTTTTATATTTAATATAAATATATATATCATTTTTTATGATTCATTTATTAATTATGTATATATGAAATTATTAATTACTATACCGAGAATGTTGTTTTTATTCATTCTTTTTTTTTTAAATTATCACGTATCTCTTATCTATCATCATTCTCAGATAAATTATTACTCGTTTCTTATTTTTCCTCTATTAAAAATAATTATTATTGATTATTATTACCATGAACCAAGTACTTTGCAGGTACAATTACCAAAATATGCGATAATAATATCCTGTATAAATATATCTATGATATAACAGATTTTTCTATGTGTTTATAACTTGTATACTCTTCCTCATTTTGTGTTGATATGTGTCTGTGTGTGTGTGTGTGTATTAGAGACATATCACTCTTCCAATTCTCCTTCCTTCCTCATTTTAATCAATTCATTGTTTTCAATTTATTCAGTAGCGTTAGGAAAACTGATCACGCTTAAACGCATATGCACAAACATGCACACACATATTGCAACTCGCCCTATTAATTTAATCTTTTATATTAAATGAACGATCGAGTAACTCATGTACTCATTTTGTTTAAAAAATACTTTACATTTATATATTTTATTTATTTATGTATATTTATTATATTTTTTTCCAGTACTATCTGTTTGGATATTATTCCTAAATTATTTGATATTTACCAACAAATTAATCGATGCCAATACTGAAATAGACATAAATTGTTGCAAAAATGATACAAATTGGTTGGGTGGTAGAAATTGCAGTGACGGTAGTAACGTTAATCTACATTGTTCTAATGGATTTTTTAAAACTGACCCAGAACAGGAAGAAATTAAAATAATTCAAACCAACAAAGGACCAGCTTTGACAATAATTGTCGATAATCCTCAGGAAATAATTGAAGAACGGTTAATTTTTTTTTTTCCATTAACTTTACAAATCATCCACACTCAATCACTCACCCATTCCTTCTACTCCTGACCCCACCAACTATTCTCCTTTCCCTACATCAAAATCAAAACTCATAAAACTTATATATTTTCTTGTTTGATTTAATTGACACAGTTTCTGTTTGATATCAACGAAAAATGAAAAACCAATGGCTTTAGTTTGCTTCGAGGATTCTTACATTGATGAAACATTGTCATGGAGAAGTGTATTATACTTAATACTCTGTATGATATCAGCTATATTTTTAATTATAACTCTGATCATTTATTTGATATTACCTGAACTTAGAGAGATACAGGATAAAGCTATGATGGGTGCTGTTTCATCATTGGCAGTCAGTTATATTATACTTTGTATACAATATATCAAAGATCACGAAAGTCCTGAGGTTACTTTATGCATTACTTTAGGTATATATGTATTTATTATATTAGGTGGACCAAAAAGTAATGTCGTTTATAGACATATCAATATTTGGTTATAATTTATCAGCTAATCAGAGTTTACTTCGTCAGAGTTTAGTCGTCGTCTTTTTCTGATTAGGAATTTTTCCTGTTTGTCTAAAGCCTCTGTTATTCAAGTCTTTGTCGTTTTAATCGGTTTGGATTCATCCGATCTACGTGTTCGTTCCAGCCTTTCTTTTTCTTGTCTTTCAACGTTGCATCTTTGTCTTATGCAGCTGCTGTTTGTTTATCGATCTTTTAGAATTAATCCTAGTATCATCCTTAATACTCTCACATTTCGATGTTGTTCATTTTTTGCATCGTCAAAGAAAAATTAATAAATAACGATATTACTTTACGGTCTTCAAACTTATTATTCAAAAAATTGAATAATTATTAATTATGAATTAATTCTTTTAGCATTCCTTCTGTATTATGCATTCATGATAGCTTTCTTTTGGTTGAACATAGTTGCATTTAATATTTGGCGAACAGTTTGGTGAGTAATTGTAAAGTAAAATATTATTTTATTTTGTTTTATTGAAAATTGATTAATTTTATTCGTAGGTTTCAACACTTTGTTATCAAGGATAGAATATTATTTCCAATATATTGCGTATTTGGATTATTCGTACCAACTTGTTTCTTGTTATCGGTAGTTATAACACACAATCTTCAGGGTTCTCACATGAAACCACATTTTGGGGAATCTAGATGTTGGTTTAACGGTAATATGAAATATCAGGTTGAGAAAAAAAAAGTTGGATGTACCCTATTGAATCGTTGCCAAAAATCTGACTTTCTTTTTCCACCAATTTAATATAAATCGTGTACGAAATATTATTTCTTTGATTTGATTGAATAAAACAAAAAAATATTAACTTTAGGATCAAACGCAGTGTGGGTATTTTTCTACGGTCCAATAGCCATTCTATTGACATTAAATTTTATCTATTTGGGTCTGACAAGTTGGAAATTATGGCGCAAGTATCGTGAATATAATGGAAATAAATTACGTGCATTAAGATTTAAATGTTTGCTTTATATAAAGCTGGTACTTGTTATGGGTGTAACATGGATATTTGAAATATTATCATACATTGCTAATTCAACATTGTGGTACTGGTAAATTTATTTATTTATTTATTTATTTAATTTATAAATTTATTATTTTGCAAAGGAAAAAATATTGAACTAACTAATATGATAAATCCTTGAAATAACTTTAACAGGAATTTATTTTAAAATTATATCATTTTAATTTCTGCTTAATTAACTAAAACCTCATCGTAAACGTGTAATATTCTCTTATTTTATTTTAAACAATATTAATTATAATGAAATTAATTCTATTTTAATTTTCTTAGGATACCAACGGATATCTTAAACTCATTGCAAGGACTTATTATATTTCTTCTTTTGGTTGTATCACGAAAAAAAGTGAGAAAACTATTGGCGAAAAAGAGACCTTGTGGTATAGTTTTCCCTAAATCTTGGATAGCCTACGAGGACGAAGAATGTGAAGATATCTGTCCAGAAGAATTAGAATTATCCCAACAGGGCTAGGATATATTTATTCATTTATTTAACCATTCAATTACTCATTTATTCATTCACTCTTTCATTCATTTTCATTTTAGCTTTTTTTGACAATTTTTAAAGAAAAGAAGAAACTTATATATGAATTATTAATAAGTTATTATTTTAGCTATCCCATAAAATAACCCATCTCATTTCTATTTAAATCATATAACCAAACACCATTACCTTATTTTACCTACAAATCAATCATACCATAATATACCATATATCTTTTTAATTAATCCCCATTGCATGCACTTACATATATTTTCTTTCATACTATTATTATACAAGAATCTCTTTTGTAAATATAAAAAAAAAAATAAAAATATGTAAACGAATAAAAAAGAACAAACACGTTGGGTTATTGACCCCAGTCGGGGAGCGACGGAGAGAGACCGAACGTAAACAAAACATTGAACGCTCAACTAAACCGATAGTTAAAGAATGCTTTTCTGAGAATTTTATTTTTAACCAATTTCCTAGAATTCACTGTGAGAAAAATCAATACTGTTGTGAGTATGTTTGGGTTTGTTATGTTTTTGTACAGCTGACCTACTTTTTTATCGTTGACCTACTTCTGTTATCGCTGACTTATTTTTCTTACCACTGACCTACTTTTGAACAGTTCTTTTTTATTTCTAATAATTGATTGTTATTTTAATTTCTTTATATTTAGATAATTAATAAATATATGTACGTACGTGTGGATTATATTCGATTAAAAATTATTATAAAATAATTGTTTGGTGCATCTGTAATTTTTGATAACCATAATTTACAATAAATACACATAAATAATTTTGATAAATTCTAAATAAAATAGATTATTAACTACTGCAATTAATTTATCGTGAATAGAAATAAGTATAATAATCATTTTTTTCTATATTTCTCTATAAATAAATTTCTTAGAAGTAATATATATACGTGAACATGTTAAATCGATTAAATAGAATATAATTCTAATTGTATTTGATGATATTTTCATTAAGTATCATTCGTTTATGATCTGCGATGAAATAAAGAAACGTTTGTGTTATATTACTTATTCATTAATAAAAAAAAAAAAGAAAAAGTATGTGCTGAGGTCAACCTAACTGTAAGTTTAATTGGTCTTCTTTCATCAACGAAAAAGATACACTACTCGTTTAATATGATAAAAACGATTCTAATCTATTGTAACACAGAAGATGATTCTATTCGATTCTTAAAGGATCCTTCACACCTATAACGTTTAAATTAATATACTCGAGAGAAATTGTAATCATTTAGTGAAAAAAAAAAGAAACAACTATTTTTTGAAAAAAATACAAAATTAAACTTTAACCATTAATAATCAATTTATTCTAAATTTTCAAAACATACTTCTTATCGCATTCACCTAACACAAATCTTTTAACGAACTATCATCAATTACTCATCATATATGAAAATACTTAGAACGCTAATTGTATAAGGTAAGAAACATAACAAACTCATGAATCATTCTGATAGAACTAACGTCATAGAGATACCAAGAAGGAAAGAAATAAAAAAATAAAAAGAAAAGGTAGAAACTATTGATTAGAAAAATTTTTTCAATTCTTATTTCAAAGAATTGGAATAAAACTTGTTGGGTTTAAATTCGGTATGAATCGAACTTTAAATTCTTGTAATAGTGGAGAAACCCCCTCCTCTTCTTTTCACACACACACACACGCGTGCGATTTAAGAAAGAGAGAGAGAGAGAGAGAGAGAGAAATAGAGTGAGTCAAAAGAACAGAGAAGGCAAAACTGGAATAGTGTAAGAGAGAGAGAGAGAGACAAAGTATGGGAAAAGTGGAAGAAGAAACCAGAATGGATGAAGAGGTGAAGAGGTGGAGAAGGAGGAAGGAGGAGACAAGTATGGATGAGCAGGGATAGGGTTCTTCTTTGCAAGCGTTTTTGTCTCTCTACTAACAGACAGACAGACAGACAGACAGAGACAGGTATGGCAAAGTTAAGATGATTCCAGAATACTGCGTTATTTGAATGCACGTGTGTATAAATCTTAAACGTCCTGTGAATGAGATAAAAAGAGAAAGAGAGAAAGAGAGAGGGAAAGGTGTTTGGTCGTGTTAGTGAAAATCAATATTTCATTGATTAACATATATATATTTATGAGTAAGGTATATAAAGAAGATATTATTGTATTATAAAATGTTGAGTTAGTGGATGGTGAAATGTGGATGGTGATGATGATGATGATGATGATGATGGTAAAGGAAGAAATAAAGAAATAAAGAGTGAGAGAAAAATTGCGCACGCCTCTCTGTGCAAGAACGAGAAAGAGAGGGAGAGTGAGGGAGAGTGAGAGAGAAAGAGAAAGAGAAAGGAGAAGGGGTCAGTACAAGAGTGACATGCATCTTGTAACGTTGTTACTTCTCGTATCATTCCTAGCGAGTCATTCGAGATTCGCAAGTGGAAATACAAATACAAATGATAAATCAAATCTAGTTAAAATAGCTAAATGTTGTGAATTGAATGAATTACTTTTGGACGACACGTGTACGCAATTATCATTGACTAACGAAACGAAACCATGGCAACCAGAATATACCCAAGAAGAGAAAGATACCAAAATTGTTTTAAGAACTTCTGTAACTCCAGATTATCGTATTGGATTACCTAGATGTAGAAGTAACGAACATCAATGGCACGTTTATTATTATCCTTCTGGTCCTGACAGATTATCCATCGTTTTGCCATCGGGAAAACTCAGACATTATATCGATGATCTTAAGAAAGAAATTAACAGAGGTAACGAGGATGCCTTAGAATCATTTAGATTCAATGATAATGAATATGAAGAAGAAGAGACTAAATCTATTCACTACGATTATTCCTTTGGACAATACTGCGCGGATAAAGCTGTTCTCAGTAGAGATCATTTGGTTGCTACCTATGCAATGATATGTGTTCCTGAGGTAGCCATACAATGGACCGATGTTAATTATTTGATGAAACATGCTATCGATCCTGTCTTTCATGCTATATCTATAGCAGCGTATCTCGTAGTAGCAGTTGTTTATTTCGTTTTACCACAATTGAGAGATCTCGTTGGTAATATGATAACCAGTATGACTTTGTGCCTTATAGCCAATCAATGCGCCACTACAGTTAAAATATTCACTGAACTTGGTAATCACGTTAGTTTTATTATCGCTGGTAAGTTAAAACTCCAATTAAAAAACATAAGAATTAAAAAACAAAACTATCAAGCTTCTATTGAACGTTATTCGATTTTTTTCTTTAGATACAGTAGCTTATACGTCTTTGTTAGCTGCTTTCTTCTGGCTCAATGCTTTGGGATACTACGTTTGGAAAACGTTCAGATCTCGTAATGTATTTTTACGTACAACGGATGGAAAAAAATATTGTTATTATTCAGCATGCGTTTGGGGAGCAACTATTTCGATATCAGCGACTGCAATATTTGCACATTTTGCATTGGAAACTGATAAACCTTCTATAGGTGGTACAGTGTACCCTGCTCAAGAAACTGTTGGTTGGCTAGCACTTTCAGTTTTGTACATGTCTATTGCTCTTACAATAATAATCGATTTTAGTTTCATTCTTACTACTGCTAACAGGATTAAAAGGATGAGCACGTATGGTAGGATACATCATAAAATGAAATATAGCTTCAGAATGTTTGTTTTTCTTTTTGCAATAATGAGTATTAGTTGGATAACGTTATTACTGTCGGGATTAAAATACGATGCCTTTGCGTATTGCCACATAGTCGTTAACTTGTTACAAGCACTTCTTATGCTCTATATATGTGTCTTCGGTCAAAGAAGAGTCACTTTTTTACTTGGTAAAACATGCAATTGTTGTACCAATGGAAATAACATCGAAGGGCTCGATTGGGGAGAAGAAATGACGGCGATTAATGCCGGTTATTAATTTACATTTAGATTTTATAAATAACTCTGACTGATTGTCCAAAAAAGACATATCTAATGTTTAATAATATATCAATCAATTTTCAAACTAGTTTTAAGATATTTGATAAATATATTGTAAATTGTACGTGCCTTAAAATCCAAATAGATCTGTGTACATAATCATAATGCGTATTAATTAAATAATAGCAAAGTATTAATACTTATTTTCAGTATAATATAGTCAAAGTTAATTATAACACCTACTAGTATATGTTTTACAAATATTTATTATAATATTTCTCTGTTCGATATAGCAATTTTTTTGTATAAAAAAAAAAGGACAAGAAAATCATTTCACGTATTCATGGATACATATTATTAAATAAACTATCTTGCATATTCTATTAATATTTTAATAATTTGTTTTTTAAAAACTCACCTGACCAAACAGTCCGCCTTCCGGTCGGTGCAGCAAATTAGATAATTGACAGCGTACCACCAAATGACAATCGTCCATGACTGTATTGAAGAAACGCCTAGTTGGTAGAAGAGCTTCGAGATCAATGATCAGTTCCAAGAATCTTTCGCAATAACGAATTTTGTCAGGAAATACAGGTTCTGTAACAAATTATTTCAAATTATATTGTTCATTCTATAATAAAATATGAAAATATATACATTTATAAGAAATATAAGAAGAAGAAATAGTAACACGAGTTCCTAAAGGTAAAAAATGGTATATGTATGCCTCTATGTAGAATTATTCTAAAGACCTGAGACTTAATTTTTCTATATTATTTGAAAGGCTATATTATTTCAATATCTGCAATATTTTGTTCCTATGACAAGAGGTCATGGCTTACCTTTTTTCCTTGTCAGGAACTCGTGCATCAATTACCTTCAAGCGGAATAGTTTCTAATATGGTCATAAATTTGATCATAAGTCTGTGTAAGAATTTACGTTCCCATTCTAATTTATCTTTCAATTCGGGATTATCTTTTTTTCTTATAATCTTCCAGTATTTTCTCCATTTAGGATATTTCTTAAATTCTAATTCTCTACGTCCCTCTTGCAATGAAATCCACATTGACAATGATACCAATCTTTTAACTTCTTCTCTAACCAACGGTACTTCCATGGAATTGAAGCAATGATTTAGAAAAACAATAAGTGCTGTTTGTTCCTTAAGATCAAAATCCATGATACTGTCTTCTAAACATGCTTCGAGAACTTTTTGAAAAAATCCAGCGAACTGCGTTGGATTTTTTTCGAATGCTTCCCAAACTTGTACACGTTCGCGAAACTTTTCGTTGACCATAACGACGATGGATATGGTGTGGGCGCGCGTAGCAGTTTCTACGTGATAATTTGGCCATAAGAAATTTTCTAAATATTGACTGAATTCTAACATCATGATCCGTCTAATAGAAAACTTCGAAGCACATATTTCTTGAATGTAAATGTCGTCAACTATTTGAGAATTAAATGGTAGATGTATATCTGTAGTATGCGGTGCCCAATACTTGTTAGCTAACTGTAATATTACAAATATTAAGTTTAGGTTAGAATTAATTGGGTTATAAAAATAAAACTACCCTCTTCTAACAACAAAATAAATTACAATTAAATATAATACCTGAGTTACTTTATCTGCGTTAATCTGTTCAACAGTTGGAGCAGGATTATTACTTTTAATTGGAGGCGCATTTGGATTTTCCATTTTTAATTTCATATAATTTTTCACAATATATCAATCCAGTATACACAATCTAAGTAAGCTTGACTTTACTACACTTTACTTAACATACGACAAGACACACATACATAAAAGTTTTGCTATATTATACACCACACATGTATACAACATATAAAAACTTTACACTAGATCTTGCAATTAAAAATAATATTTAAATTATCATAAAAATTATATTTCTACACTAATCAGTATTTTAACTATCTTTTTATCAAGATATTAATATATTATTAAATCAATTAAAACATAAATTAATTTTTTTAAATTTGACCGAATAACTTATCCACGAAACTTATTAATACATGACAAGAAAGAATATTTAATTTCTCGTGATCAAATACTTTTAATTGGTTAATCGATTTTTCTCGCATTGTCATTGGTGGAACGATTTTATCGATATTATAATCGATATTATTATCGATATATAAATTTTAAATAAATTTAAAATGAAAATCGAGTCCCTACTGTATATTAAATTTAATCAATGACTGAACACAATTATTTGCGTCTTGTTTAAATTTATCTCCTATGTAAACACGTATTAAAGAAGATATTTATTATCTGTCGTTGAAGTTTCTATGAAAGTTTATAAGGTACTTGAGAATTGTTTTTATTATTAATTATTTAAACAAATAAATGTTGTACCCATTTGATTTTATAAACATAATTGTTAATAATTAAATAAATATTATAAAACATGCCCCCTAAAAAAAGAATTTATTCCGAATGCGATGATCCGTCTTCAAATTTAAAATCTAAAAAATTAAAATTGGCAATGTCTAAATACATTAATAATAAAAATATTTCTGAAGATACTGAATCATCTGACAATTTACCAGAAATTTTAAATAACACAAATAGCAATAATGCTTTATTAACAAAATCATCATCATCATCATCATCATTATCATCTGTACAATTATCAATTTCTGAAAGATTATTATCAATTGAACAAGAGTTATCTAAACAATTAGAAACTATAAGTTTCCCTTCAAAAGTAGGATATGTTTATAATCCAATAATCTATGCATTTGAAGTGCACAAAAAATATGTGATAAAATATTGCAATGAACCTAAAAAAATTTTATTCCTTGGAATGAATCCTGGTCCATGGGGTATGTCGCAAACTGGTATACCGTTTGGTGAAATTAGTATGGTTCGCGACTGGTTAAAGATTCATGGCTATGTTGAAAAACCTCCTAAAGAACAACCTGATAGAAAAGTAACTGGTTTTGATTGTAAACGTAGCGAAATTAGTGGGAAAAGACTTTGGGGACTTTTTAAAGAATTGTGTGTAACTCCTGAAAATTTTTTTCAATATTCTTACGTACATAATTATTGTCCTATTGCTTTGATGGATCATAAAGGAAGAAACATCACTCCTGCAGATTTAAAGGCAAATGCTTTGTGTTCTCTCCTTTTTTTTACCCTTTTGTAATATTTAATATTAAATATTTGTTCTTGATTTTTTTTTTCCAGAAAGAGGAACAAAAATTAATACACGAATTGTGCGATCAAGCATTGTCCAAAATAATTCAATTATTGAACGTGGAGATCGTAATTGGCATTGGAAGATTTGCGGAGAAAAGAGCACAGGCTGTAATAAGTGCGGATAATTTATCTGTTCAGGTAAATATTAGAAAAATATATAATTTATCATTATTTTTATACATTATGCTCGCATCTGGATTATATACATATATATATATATATATAAACTATAATATTGTGTTATTTCATTTATTATATATAGTTCATTATTCTTTTAGGTGTTATGGATTACTCATCCTAGTCCAAGATCAGTTGGAAATCAAAACTGGGATCAGAAAACCAAACAAAGATTACATGATCTTGGATTAGCTGAGTATTTTACCAGTTAAATAATTTATATTCATCACAATAAGTAAAAAAGAAATAATTTTCTTTTTATCAAAGCTTATGGACTAGCATATACGATTGTACAAAATTAATTTCCTTCAATTGTAAATATGTTTTCATTGCTTTCCACATTATAAATTCGTTCCACAGATTCATATACCGAATATCTCTCTAATAACTTTGTACTTTAATACTTATACTATTTATTTTCTATTAATCTTAACGTATCGTCATGAATGCAATCGCATGGATGGACATTGCTTTGAAAAAAGCTGCAACTTCGTTAAAAGTTGGCGAGGTTCCAGTTGGTTGTTTATTTATATATAATAATAAAATTATTGCAGAAAGTAATAATACTGTTAACGAAACTTGTAACGCAACTAGGCATGCAGAAATGAATTGCATCGATCAAGTTTTAACATACTCCAAAGAGAAATCTTTAGATTATAAGGAAGTATTTTCAAACATTGATATCGTGGTTACTGTAGAACCATGTATAATGTGTACATCAGCATTATACCAATTAGGAGTACGCAGTATTATTTATGGTTGTAGAAACGATAGATTTGGAGGATGTATAAGTGTTTTTAAAGTACCTAATATTTATGATAATAATATAACTGTATTAGGAGATATTAAAAGCGAAGAAGCTATAAATTTACTTAAAAATTTTTATGAAGGTACAAATCCAAATGCACCAGAGTCTAAAGCTAAGAAAATATAGAAAATTAAAGACTTATAATAAACGATTAAAACACAAAATTCCATTGCATATAATTTCTCTCTTTTTTATGATTTTTTATATATATATATATATATATTAACATTCTTTTAAAATAATGCACGTAGCAATATAAATAACAAGTATCCTCATTTATACGTGTTTTTATACTTGTTCGTGCAATTCATTAAAAAATTATTCTATATACATTAATTATTAAATATTATTATATGCACCACGTGGAATCAATAGCACATTTACCTTGATACCATTTTATTAACAATTGATTCTGTAGGGAATAACGTTCCATTACCATTTGATCGGTCTGAAAGAAATTTTATTGAAATTATATATCAAATAAATTGCTATACAAATATATATATTTTAAAACTTACTATAGGAGGTGGAAATATTCTTTGAAAATCCAACTTATTTACGTGTTCCTTATAACTTTGAATTAAAATCTGCTTGGTTTCTTTAGTCAAACACGGAATACAAAGTTGACATTCTATTACAAAACAATCGTGACACTTTTTGCAAGTTTCAGATAATACTGCTAAATTTTTATTAGCTACTTCCATTTCGTGAACGAATTGTCGTTCAGCATGAGTTTCTTTAACTCTTCGATTAATACCAATGAGCGAGAATAAATTAAATAAAACTTGTTCGTAAAGTAATTGATTAGCAGGATAATGAGCAGATGATAGATTAGGTGACATATTAGCTTCCATCGTATGAACATTCATATTTTTATCAATAATAAAATCAAATCTGACTAATTCGAAGAAATTTCTTCCGCTGCCAAAATTTCGGATACTTTCTTTAATCAAACTTTCTTTCATAATTGCTACTTCTCTAATAGCTTCTTCTATTTGAAACCAAATATAATTAGGGTTTCCTCCAATTGATTTTATATATGCATCCAATGAATCTTTCATCGAATATCCCAAATTAGTATAATAATCATAAAGAGATGGTACTTCCCAAATAGGACGATAGTCATCGCCAATAATGTATGAATCCTCTTGACTGTTATCAAATGGATGATACTTTATTGTGCAAAATCTAAGTAAGACATCTCCTTTGTAAGCATATACTCTTAATGGATCAATAGATGTAAATACTACGTATACTCCTAGATCAAATTTATAACCATCGATAAGGAATGGTTCATCTATGAACTCTTGTATAAAAGATTCTGAATCATTAAAATCTATATTAGAAGCATTAACAATCTTTATACCACGATGGTTATTAGACTTTTTTAACCAATATTTATTTGGATTCAAGATAGTATACGAGAGAAGTTTATCTTTATCTTCCGGAATTTTAAATGCTTTAGGTAATTGACCTCCTTTAGATGTTGATAAATGTTTCTTATTTGTAATATAACCACAGCCAGGAAAATGATTGATAAGTTGATGTGGTTTCAAATTTCGTAATATTGAATCTAACTTTGTAAATGGATATTGATGCGACCACAAAAGATTCCAATTAGTTTCATCGTAGGTACGTTTAAACCCGATATTATTTAATACCGTAAATACATGTTTCAAATGATCGGTAGAATCGTTGTTTCTATTAAGAACATAATACATTTGTCTATCATCGTTGATCGGTCTTTCTCTGTCAACTTTTTTCAATGATGAATGAATATACAAATAATAGGATATGCTCATTAATACCACTATAAATGACATGAAGCATAAAAATAGCTTGAATGTTGATTGTAGACGATTAAAAATATACATCTTCTCCATTTCTTGCTGAAAACAACAAAATATATGAATATTTTTCTATTAATAAAATTATGATAATTAAATTAAAATTATAAATTTAACAAAATATTATTTAAAATACCTTTTTCCTCTTTTTCATTTTTTTTGTATCCATTATCATGTTCTTAGTATCCATATTGATATTAGATTTTGTATCATTATTAGGAAAAATTTTAGTATTGAAAATCATTAGAGATTATATATAAATATAAATATAGTTGATTCGACACCTAAACGTATATTCACAATCAGTAGAATGCACAATGTGAAAGTACCGTTTTAATATATTCTTCTTTCCAGTAAAAGTGTGTCACGTATGTTTGTGACAATAGAAAAATAACTTTCTTTAATATAGTACGGAGAACGAGAAAATGATTAGAATTTAAATAAAGAAATGAAATAGTTGTAATTAGATTTGTTCACCTTTCAGTTTATAGAACGTCTTACATAGAACACATTGAATATCCTTCACTATGTGTAAACAGATTTTTTCAATATGGTGTGTGTGTGTGTGTGTGTATCCTAATTATTAACTAACATCATCCTTATACTTGTTATACAAAATATTCTCTTATTTCTTCTTATTTTTGTTAATATAAATATATATATATACAATATATATAAATACATATATATTTATATAAAATAAATATAATCTTTGTATATATAAATAATAATAATAATTTTCTTGATTACTGATTTAAAAGGCGTTGAATTATTTTTCATTTCAAAAATACAACTAACGCTATCTGATTTTGCGCCATAAAACTAACAGGAAATATCTCTCTCACATTTCCCTCTCTTGCATACAGGAAACACATCCATGAAGATTAAGTTTGTTTCTTTTCATTGAAAGACCTCGTTGCAGGAGCATTTATTTTTGCTAGTAAAAATGGGTTTTCAAAATATTTGGTACTCTCATCCACGAAAATACGGTCAAGGATCTAGATCTTGGTAAGTTCTTATTAAAATATATATTTTATTAGATTTTGTTTCTTTAAAATACATTTTTTGTTATACGAAATCATCCCGACCTCGTGTTACTAATTTAGTAATAACATACCTTTTATTTTATTATTAAACGTTCCTATGTAATACTTATAACCAAATAGTATTCGATATTTATTATTATTATTATTTATATCAAATATTTCTCTTAAATTTATTTACAGCCGTGCCTGTGCAAATAAACATGGGCTTATCCGTAAATATGGTCTGAATATTTGCAGACAATGTTTCAGAGAATACGCAGCTGATATTGGTTTCAAAAAGGTAATAAAAATCTTCATTAGTGTCTAAAAAAACAGAAAACTTTAATAATAATTTATAAATATAATTAATTTTTGTTTCTTTCTTTTATAGTTGGATTAAAATCATTTAAGAAGAAGTTAAGGATAAGCTAATTCCAACGATGTATTTGTCCACCATTAAATGCGTTGATTTTAATCATTGAAATTTTTATAAATTATCAGAATGTTTAAACAGATAATGTAATACCAAAAATAAACACTTCATTCAGATCTAATTTGTTATATGTGATTATATTTATTTATTTTATTTTGTATTATTTTATTAGGTTATCAGATAATTTGCATATTCAATTAAAAAAAAAAAAGACATTCTAGGAATTGACCAATAAAAAGTATTAATTTGTAACAACCAATTAGAAAATGTGTAGAATACCGATACGTAGCCATCTTTGTTTTCACATTTTGATCATAGGTATTCAATTATTAAGCACTTTTTGAATATAAAAGTATTAGATTGTAAGAATAATTGAAGTGTTTAATTTTACAAGTAATTACAATTTATTAAAATGGGGTTTTCGGATACGATGAATTATATTTTATTTACCAATCCAATTAGTTCCGGAACGCTTTTACTTCTTAGAGGTACAGCAAGAATGGTGAGCTTTAGATCTTTTAAATTTATTTATTAACTGAGTCATTATTTAAAAGATATGCATTTTCTTGTCCATTTTCAAAACGCTGATTAGAAGTTTTATTTCTATTTAGAGTGCTTAGATCATATGAAATATAACCTACAACAAACGTAAGGTATGGTACCTTCGTATTTATGTAAAAATATTAATAATAATAAATGCACAATATATTTAAACACATTAATTTTTCACTTGTTTAATATATTATTAAATTAAAAGACAAGAAAAAGTATATATGTATTGCAGGCAGGTGATTACACAGGGTTACAATTAAAACAAGAAATGAAAATGCCACCAGTTGTTCCATTGTGGAAATTAGCATCAGCGGTAGGACCTTACGTCAAGCTCGCTGGACTTAGTGGAGCAGCTGCAGTAATTTTAGGTGCTTATGGAGCTCACAGTAAGTTTTACAACAGTCACTAAACTTTTGCAATATAAAAGAAATGAATATATTAAAGAAACGTGTATGAAAAGTTATTATTTTTCTTTGATTTTAGATATTAATCCAGACAAATTGCCGGAAGAAGCGAAAATATTTGATACAGCTAATAAATATCACTTTTACCATACATTAGCTTTACTTGGTTTACCTCTTTGCAGAAGGCCATTTTTGGTAAGTTTTTATTATAATCAATGTTTCTCATATTTGGGATGTAAAACGTATCACGAGTTGTCCTTCAGATTTTTGAAACGCCTTCACCTATAAGAAAAATTATTTCACTACATAGTGTACCCTTTCAAACCATTTAACTTTTGTATTTAAAATTATTTCGTGCAATGTATATTTTGGAAGTTAAGTGTTGTGTGGACCACCCTGTATATATATACACACACACACATACATATATTTTTCTCATTAATTTACAGGCGACATTATTTTTCATCAGTGGAATAATAATGTTCAGTGGTAGTTGTTACTACATTGCTCTTACGGGAAATAAACGTTTTTCAAAAATGACTCCAGTTGGTGGTACATGTCTAATACTTGGATGGATATCTCTACTACTTTAAATAAACAATTGTATGTCTCTATTCATATATTGTGATATACTTTAAACTGTAAGGAACCATATTTTAAGTTTATGAATAATATATATTGATAAATTAAATCGTAGATGATTTATAAGTAAAATGTTGTAATAATATATTTCTATGTGGAAAATAAATCATTTTCAAGTAATATTTTCAAGTATATTATTACCAATTAAAAAAAGGAATTATCTTTTATTTTATATTTTTTTTTGGCAAGCAGGTTCCTTGTATTTTACATTAAATTAAATTCTTCAAAAAAAAAAAGAGGAGAAACTAAATAAAAATAAAAAAACATTCTTTATAATGCGTGTGTTGCATGCGTTATAAGACAGTCAATGTAATAACATATTTGATTTTATTTCCTCTATGATATTCATTTTCTCCTCATTCATGCTATTGTATTGTATTTTTACGTATTACCTTATTCGTCGTCGCATAGCAGGATAAAATAGCACGATAAAAAATAACTATTATACCTTATAGATTATGTTGATTGCAGAGAGCACATGTAACATTGCCTGATGTAATATTTTATGCATGCCTTGTATGCACACATGCAAGGATTGCATATATTACATATTAAACGTTACGATGGTGGCATGAACATTTGGCAGCTCTATTTATCTCTCTTATTCTTCTTCTTTTTTCTGTTTAAAGTATATTTAATAAACTACAATAATAAAAGTAATAAGTAATAAGTAATAATATATTAAAATGAATACACACAAATGTTTTGCTAATCGATCAAGACGTGGATCTTATAATTGCACTGAAATAATTTGTATATTCTAAAAGGAAGAGAAAAAAAAAAACAATTTTATGGCCTGCATTAGCAATGTTACATGGTACAATTAATCATAATAACATGATAGAAGTAAATATTTCGTTTTTTTTTCTTTCACTTTTCTTTAATCATCATCCTTCCATCTTCTTATTCCTTCTTCTTCTTCTTCTCTTCATTTTCTTCTCGATAAAGAGATGTTCAATGTGATGCACAATTATGTTTCATATGGTATTTTAGGTACGCACGATGGTTATAAATTTTAGCATCCCAGATTTACTATTATCATCCTCCCCATCCACTCATCCATCCATCGCAAAATTGTTCTTTCTGAATTAACTCCAGTCGGTTACACTTCAAAATTTAAGAAATTAATATTAATATACATACATTGTATGATCCATCTGATATACTCCCCCCTTACACTTTCCCTAGCTTCACTTATAATCGATAACTTTTTTTTTTCTTTTTTTTTCTATATCGTATTTTATACAGAGTCTTATAATTTTTATTAGTTTTTTTTTTCTTTCATAATTATTATTATTTTAAATTTATTATTGATCGTTCATGGTATTTTTTGTCTCTCAAATATGACGTACTCTTCGAGTCTCTCCTAAGGGTGGAGGACATAAAAAAATGCTTCGATCTGTTTCGTGCACGACACACACACACACACACACCACATACGAAAAAGGGAGAAACAAAATAATAATATATATAAGTTTTCTTAGATCGACGATGCTGGCTGCACCACCCCATTTTACAGAGTTTCATTAAGTAAAATAATTTGACTATCTCTTCTTGCTTAAAATAAAAGATATCAAATAATGTATATATATATATATATATTAATAATAATAATAATTATTAATTAATTAAATTTAATGCGATACAATATATAAGTAATAATAATCAATTTTAATTCATATATATAGAGAGAGAGAGAAAAGGAGAGATTGTTGCATCGAAATTAATGCAATTATCGCTAATGCCGTTAGATAAAAGCGGCAACGAAAAATTAAAGAGATCGGATTTATTTATATATATGTATATAAATATATATATACACACATATATAAATATAAAATATTCTAAGAAAAAGTTTGGCGATAATGAAGATGATAATAATGATAATAATGATGATGATGACAATGATCATAATAATAATTAATAATAATAATAATAATAATTATGCTGCTACACATTGACATTATTAACGCGAGTTGGCATTGCAATAAAAATGCAGTGATGAAGCATGGTGCCAACCACACATAAACATTGTTTAGCAACAACAGCAGTAGTAGCATCTGCAGCAGCAGTAGCAGCAGCACAACAGCAGCAGTAATTATTTATTAATTTATTTTTATTTACTGATTTTAGCTCATAAATTCCTCTTAGATTATGAGGCATATAAGAGATTGGCGATACACATTGGCGATGCTTTAAATGCATCACTGATATAAAATTTACTTAAGTTCTAGTTACACCATCCATTCATCCTTCTTCCTCTGGGAGAGCTAAATTATATTTATACATATTTATATGTATAATATATACATAATACAATTATATATTATACATATATATATATGTGTGTGTATTATTATAATTATAATTTTATTTTTTTTTTAATAGCAATATCAATTTCTTCCTTTTTTTCTTTTCTTTTTTCTGGTTATGTTGTTTCTTTTTTTTTCTTCTTCATCATCATCTTCATATTTATCTATCCTTAATTTTTTTTACCTATCGTAATATGTAAACACCCTTTTACTTAGCATTTCATTAAACTATATTTACATTTCCTTCTTCTTCTTCTTCTTCTTCTTCATTGCTTTCTTCCTTTCCTTCTTTTTTTCGTATCTTTTCTTTTATGTTTTTTTTTCCCTTTTAATTATTATCAATTTACACACACGCACACACACAACACACACCAAAGAGATAAGAAGTTTTTTTCTTTTTTATTTTTCTAGAATCCAGGTTGGTTGCGCACTTAAAAGCTTATATCCTAGCACATAAATTTTCTTTTTTTTTTCACCACAGAAAAATAGAGAAAGAGAGAAAGAGAGATATATATTTATATATAGATATATAGATTAGAAAGAGAGAGAAAGAGAGAGAGAGAGAGAGAGAGAGAGAGAGAGAGAGAAAGGAAAACCTACAAGTGGTGAGACTAAAAAAGAAACCAATCATCATCGATAATTTCGTGGGGTGTTTCTTTTTTCCTTCCTTTATCCTTGCACTTTCCTATTTGTTCTTTTTTTATCTTCTCTAAGAGAAAAATCTTTTTTTTTTTTTCTTGTATATATATATCACATTCCGAAACGTATATATAATATAATTAATTAATTAATAATAGTAAGAGATAATAAATATTTTCAATTTCTTAATAAACAATTAATAGTCTTGGATTATGAAAATTAATTCTTCAAACGAATGTTGTTTTTCTTCTTGTTGATTGATTAAACTAATTTTTTATACAATATAATAATAATAATAATAATATATATTTATAAAAAGAAATCAAAAACGAAAAAAAAAAAATAAGTATAATAATAATTAATAATTATGATTTTATATTGTTTGTTTTAGTTACCGTTGCTAAAAAGAATTGATATTTTTTTCTTTTTTTTTTTTTTAAAGTAAAGAAATTTTGCTAACAAAATTCTTTTATATATATACATATATATACATATATGCACACATATACATACATATATATATATGTATATATACAATTATATTTGATAAAACCTTTTCTTGGTCTCTCAACCTGAATATATATATATAATAATAATAATAATAATAATAATATTAATAATAATAATGAGATAGGCGAGAAAAAATGATTGAATGAGTGAACGAACGAGAATTGGACGAATGAATGATTAAATGAATGAATGAATGAATGAATAAATGAATAACGACGACATTGTGGTGGTGGTGGTGGTGGTGGTAGTTTTTTTGATGAATCTTTTTCCCAATCCATTTTCTAGGAAAGGTGGAATGAATGTTGACCTTCTTGTGCTGCTATTCTCAATTTTTCTCGCATTATTTCCAACGTAGTATAATCAGGTAATTTTAAATAGTTAACGCAAGTCATTACGGATGGTAAAAAGTCATCAGTTTTCATTGATGGGTCAAATGTTTTCCGCACTATCGTTAACGGTGGGGTCAAACTCTTAAAGCCTGAATAAAGAAGAAATATAAAATAATCTTTATGTTAGTAAATTGTTTACTCTAAGAAAATAGAAAATAAATATAATCAAATTACCTCCAACAGGTAGTCGTGGTGATCCAGTGACAAATTGAATAAATTGTCGTTGTTCCTCGCTATTATATTTTGATAAGACTTCAAATAAGAAACGTATAGCACGAGAATCAGGAGTATAACCATGATCAGTACGACAACATTCTAATAAAGTTTTTGTATCCCATTGACCACCACCTTGCGTGTGTCCACAAAAAACAGCTTCCAGTTCTTCAGGGAAAAATAATCTCAACTGTGCGGGTGGAAATACAGATTCAAATCCTTCTCTAAATGCTTCCATTTGTCTAAAAACTCCCTCGAAGAGGAACCAATGCGTTACTAACTGTAAAATATAACATTATATTAATGATTAATAATTTTCTTTTAAATTGTTTTCATTTATTTATTTGTATACCTTAATATATTGATCCAAATTATGAACAGTGACAGGCACGTCGCTTCCTCCTTTCCTCAATTCGATATTTTCATAGCCAGGTAATTCAAAAACAAGACCAAGCTCGGCAATAGGACAACCATCTAAATCAAGTACTTCAACTAATTGAGCTCTATCCGCTATTCTTAAAGTTTGATCTTTTTCTATCATTTCTTTTCGCCTAACAACTTCTTGTAATTTTGTTAACGTACGATGTATATCGGGACAAACATATATTAAATCGGTTAAAGTAAGCGTATGTTCTTCTCCCAATAACCAACGATAAAATGTTAAACTAAATGGTAAATCCAACTGAAAAAATAATAACGATAAATAAATATATATAATTATTTTGTTAAACTTATTTTATACTTATTAATTAAAATTAATATTTAAATCGGAAACCGTACCATTCTAGAGTCGTATATTGCTTTTGCCATAAATTTACCAAGAAATTTGAATTTAGTTTTAAGTTTAGCCAGATGTGATACTTTAGTACTCCATGGTATTGGTGTTGCAAAAAGCCCATGCATAGGATTAACGTAACCCATTTCCGTAGGATTGGAACTACCATGCCATAGATCTAAATCAGCACGTTGAAGTTCCTTAGAGACTAACGCGTAAAATTCTAAAGTTGGGCCTAACCCGGTTCCGACCTATAAAAATAACAACCAAAATTAATACGAATAAAAAATGAAAATATTTTATGTCATATATGTTTATAAAATGAACCTCGTTAACATATTGCACTTCAAGAAGAGCTTTACTAGAAGCTAAATCTTGAATAACTTGTTCCGCTTGTTTCAAAATATCCGTTCTTGAAATAGTTCTTTTTCTTCTTTCTAAACGAGGTGTAACGCGTTCTTGACTATCGGATCCTGATAATTCTGGAGCTGAATCTAAAAGACGTTGTAGGGCTCTATCACGATCGAAGGATGTTGCGTACAATAATAATTGCCTTGTCTCAAACGGGAATAAAAATGGGCTATAAATATAACAGATAAAAAATAAAGTACATCATTAGATGTGCGAATGAGTATTTAAATTTGTTATTGAAATTTAATTGCATAATTAATATATTAATATTTTTAAATAACTTACCATACTGTTGCTATTTGTTGTAACCAAGATGGTAAATTTCCAGTCATAATAACTAAAGGATCCTGAAGCTGTCTGCTAGCTTTTGCCGCTATCTTGTTATTTATAAAATCTTGAGGAGACAATAAGCTCATACTTTTTAAATGAGGAAACAATACACCCCAATGACGATTTAATGCATGCAGAAGTCGCAATAAACATAATCCGTCTAAGGAAGCATCGACGATAGTTACAGACGGTGGCAAAGTTGGCGATAAATAAGGTACAAGTGGACATCGTTGAGCTGGTACTATTCCTTCCAACCAAAGACTATCTTCTTTTCGTTTAGAACTGATCTTTGTACTTTTGCCTTTTCCTTTTCTGCTTCCACATTGCGAACTTGATCCTGGCTTAGATGACATTGTAGCTTCGTCTTCTGGCACAGGTCTAGATTCAAAAATATTAATGTATCGTATCGTAAAGTTCAGATCAAGAGTATCCTTTAGAAATAAGCCACATATAATTATTGTACTTTGTATACCTGTAATATATAGTATGGGTTTGCACCCATACTGCATCGTGTCCTAAAGGTGGTTCGCCATCTGCTTCTGCTTCTGAATGATCTATACCAGAACAACCAAATTGTCTTACTGCCTGGTATACGGTCATATTAAAAGGTAATACTTCATCCCCTATCAAAAATTGGAGCTTGTGTTTTGCGGAGCCTTGACTTATAACAACTGCTGCCTATAAATTAAAAACGAAAATAAAAAACAAAAGGCAACGGATAATTGTAAAAACATTTTCTATAAATAAAACGTACGTGTGAAAAATATATTTTATGAAATAAATAAAAAGAAGAGAAGAGAAGAGAAGATAAGAGAAGAAACAAGCGAAAGACAATTTTTTTTGTAGTGTAAAATATTATTTAAAAACTTACCAAAGTATCATCTATATCATCTTCGCTATTATCGTCATCACTAACTAAAGATTCCGCATCACGTATTCTACCGTATCCTCGTACCATTAAATATCTTTCTATTGCTTGCACCAATGCAAGAGGATCAATTTTGACAGTACCACCTTTCCATTGTTTTAAATTATTACAATCTGGATGTCGTTGAAGGTTGCACTGTAATGAAACAATTACAAAGATTATGTTGCTTTTTATCTTTTATATTTGCTATTATAATTATTTCTTTTATTTACCTTTAATTGATGTGTATTGAAAAATTTAAGAGCACTAGTTCCTCCACGTCCGGCACCAGATCCAGCTGGTAAATCATGTACCTTTACTGGAAACTGTTCTAACTGAGCAACACAACTATTTAATTTTGCTACAAGAGCACCAAATGCTCCAGGTTGAAGATCTATGAGATTGTTGTCTTGTTGCATCTGTAAAGAATAATTTGTAATAAATATTATATTGAAATATTTAAAAGACATTCTTTAATATAGTATTTAAAAATAAAAATAATAATAATTGCTTACGGTAGACTCCGCAAATCGTTGCCAGAACATCCGTAAACGGTCATAACGATTTCCAGGTGCATCAGTGGTTGTGAGGTAGTTCAACAATGCTTTTATAAGACCACTATAATTCATTTCAAATGGAGATATATCACTTTCTAATACGATATCTCGTAATTCGGTAAGCGCTGAGAATATTTCATCTAATAGCTATCGAACGCAAACAAACAGACAAAGAGAGAAAAAATAATGTTTTAATTATAATTAATAACAATAATAAAACAACATAACGAGAAGGATTGTTAGATTATTTGATTATTACTTACATTTGATTGTAATCGTTGTATTGCAGCGGTAAGTCGTGCAAGAACTGTTAATGCAGGATGCGTGCAAGGTGCGTCGTCTTGATATCTCGTTAAAAATTGAGCAGCTTGTTCGCGTACCCACGTTTTAGCCTTATCCCGATTACCACCTGATAAATTTGGATTACTTGGGGGTTTGGATAAACTTGTCGATGAACTTGTGTCTCTTTTATCACTAACACTGCTTGAGGATGACGATTTTCTTCCCCATCTAGCTGGATTAAGATTTCCCAAAAATCTATTATTCTTTTGAGTAAAACCGGTGAAAAGTGATTCAGGTTGTTGAGTTTGTTGCGTCGTCGTACCACCCAATCTAGAGAACCGACCTTTTTTGTTCTGACGTTTTCTTTTCAAAACATCTCCGATCCTTCTAATAAAATAACAGCATTAATATCATAGAAATTAAATAAATAGTTAAAAAATAAAGATAATAATAATAATAAATGATAGTAGTTTAATGTTTATGATAAAATATGTTCCAACTTACAGATGAGCACTTTGAGGTGTAGTTGCATCATCTACAGGAGTATTTAAATCGGTTCTACCGTGCGTATCCATCGTTGGGGTAAGGTTTGGTTTCATTTGACACGTTGCAACTGCACCAAATAATATATTACCATTTGTTGATGGAGAAGCAATGGGAGACGTAGCGCTACTAGAGGACAACATCATGGTGGAAGAAATAGGTGTAGATGGACCTGGTTGTGGACTTGGTAATGATGTACCTATTCCCAAAATATAATATATTATATTTTTCTTTTGCTATCATTTCAAAAATATCATTTTGATTATATTATTCACCAGAAGAGCACTTTGGCGGTGAAACTCCAAGAGGTATTTCAGGATCAGCTAATTGTCGTATTTGATGTAAGACACCTTCACGATGGAAATGGACCCCAAATACTTGCGGTAATCTTTTCATTAAGATACTTGCCATTTGTAGAGCTCCTATAACTATTCTTAAATCTTGTGACGCTAACATTCCTGCTATATGCGATGATACTACTTGATTCTTTAAAACATCCTAATGAAATTTATAATACAAAATTATTATTATATATATAACAGATAAATGTATATATAATTATTACTTGTACGAACCTTTAATAAATCAGTGGAGGCATAATATACCATACGAAGAAGAGCACGTAAACATTTGCATTTTACAGCAGGGCCGGCTGAACTACTATACACTTCATAGAGTACAGAGAATAAAGTTCGTATAAAAGATACCAACCATTCATTAGTTTCAATCACTGGAGGTACTACATCAATACTACAAAAATAAATTAACTTCATTATTTAGGATTCGTATGTTTAATAATTGTTTTAAATTATATATATATATAGAAATGTTAATTATTATACCTCGATGAGCAGGTAGGACTTTTACCCTCTACAGGATGGGCATTAACTCGGCGAAATATACTTCGTGCCATTCCAATGTCCTCGTTAATCTGTTTCATCACAGTCAAATCTATTGTATATGTTCTACCTAAAGTCGATAGACATATTTCATCTTCACCATTTTGAAATGCCATCTGAAAAAAAAAAAATTCATCGAATATTAAATGTCAATACTAATTAGATATTTTTGATATAAATAAATATATATTAATTAATTGTATTTAATTGATACAGACAATAATTACTTTTCATAATACCTCAATAATTCTAGAATCAATAGTGCTGAATGGATGGCAACAATGTCTTTCATCGCGCCATTCCCAATGGACTGTTTCTTGTTGACTACTGGTCCTTTCGAGTAAACTATTTACACTGAATATTCCGTCGGTTGGTAGTGGAGGCATAAGTTCCTCGATTAAACAAGTTATTTCGAACCATTCCTGCGGAGAACGTGGGACTAATTCTACATCTTCAGTTTTTATTTCCAAAGATCCGGTTAAAAGATAACTTAATGTGAAAGCAATATTTTGTTGTAAAAGCAGCTGCGCCAGATCAGGACAGCGATTTGATATCACAGATAACATTCGTAGCACTGTTATAAAATTGCCAATACTGTTTACAGGTGGTGTAATCATCAGCTGAAATATTAATAATAAATATATTTAATAAACTTAATGTTATATAAAAAGAAGTTATAAATAAAAACATAATAATAATAATCAACGTACCAACTGTTGTAAATTTTGCAGAAGTTCCGCATTGATAATTTTATGTAACATAACTGGGTCATGTTGAAAACTGTCGACAAGTCGACTGAACGCTTGACAAACGCATTCAACACTTTTTTTATCCTGATTTGTCAGTCTGTTTGTTAACAATGGTAAGCTTTCTGCGACTAGATGAAAATCGTCAGGATGAAGATTTTGACAGCAATTAGCTGTGATAGTTAATGCTGAGCGTTGAGCCGTGATATTGAAGAAATCGACAAATTTCAAACAAGCCGACACCCCACCCTGATAATCAAATAAAATACAATTATTTTAATATTTTGTAAAGATACGAATAAATAAAAAACACATACCGCGTGTAATATTGTTTTGCTATGTCGACGAGACAACATAGCCAAAGCTGTTAAACATTGTTCAGCAACGTCCATACATTCAATTGATTCTAATTTCTGTAGAAATACTGGCACTGCATCGACAACAACTGTAGAAGATCGTGGTAAAGCTTCCATCATGTACGTCAAAGCACGACAAGCATGTGTCATTATAACAAAGTTGTGCTCTATTCCAAGTAAATTAATTAAAGCTGCAACCACTTGTTTAACAGGAAAACCTGTTAATGTATCTTCATTTCCCATAACAAGGATTTCTCCCATTCCTATTACAGCTTGTAATTGCTCCCCTTCATCGTCAACGGCTTGTAAACCAGCAAGAAGTTGTTGCGCTTTTGCAGCTGATTAGAAAATAAAATAAAATAAAATAAAATATAAAATTAATAATCGTAAGTGAAATATAAATATTATTAATATTAAATACCTGAACTTGCTCCCATACTTCTATTTAAAAGATGTTGCATTCGTGAACCTAATGCACCAAATACATGAGGAGGTAAACCTCTAGCTTCTAATAACGCTTGTAATCTACCAACTTCTCCATCGTCACTTTCGCTGTCTCCCGTTGTACCAGATAATCCAGATGGTCCTCCACTTGCTTTTATTGAGAAATAATATATTTGCTTAATATACAAAGTTAAAATATTAACTATAATTAATTTTCTATTTTGTTTTTTTTTATAAACTTTACCAGTAGCAGATGTTACAGCTGATCCTGCCTCGTCCTCCCCCGTTGTAGTAACCAATTGGCTACCAGGAATAGAAGATGATACGGATGTTGGTGTAGCACTGCTAGTAATAGATTCATTCCCTGACATTATATTTCCTGTACCACCAGAAGTACTTTCCACCATTGATTTTCTTACTCGTGACGAAGAACGATGTCTACATTCAAAGAAAAATGATTATTTAGCAATATTTAAATGTAATAATAGAAATAGAGAGCTGTGTTGTTGGAATTGAAAATGATTACCTTGAACTAGAACAGGAACCCGTTGTCGAATCTTTTTTATGATGCTTTCCTGAAGTCTTGTTACTCGATGGCAGTTCCTTAGGTTGTTCGCTTAAAAGTTTTATACGCGAACGTAATGGATTTTTTTGCGAAGGATGAGGGTGTGCAGGGGTGGCAGTAGCGGTGGCAGACACAGCTGGATTGTTAGTGGCTGTTGATGTAATGCCACTAGTGCCTGCCCCGTCATGTGCCAACGCCCCCCCGCCACTCTCCACAGAATTGCTAGCTATGTTACCCACTCTGGCGTTGGACTTCACACCCAAGATTTGACTACTCGTACTGCTACTTGTGCAAGTTGCACCACCTCCGTGTGCTTTGGACCCTATAATTTTGAAATAACATATAATTACTTAATGTTGAATTATCAAAAGATATTATTAAATATATATGTATATATATTTCTGTTCATTTTGAAATAATATCAATATAAGTCAGAAATTAGTTATTTAAACTTTAATATTTATCATACGGATAATCTTATCGCTTACATTGGAAATACTACTTATAACACGTGTATACAGTTTTCTATTTTTATTATACTTTATCTTATTCTTTTCTGTTTTTTTTTGCGAATATATCATGTGCATGTGAAAGTTTAAAGATCTGTGCTGTTCATCTTAAATTTTTTCTGAATAATCATCAAAACCAAACATTTTCGTAAGTTATTTAAAAAAATATAATATAACAAGAATATTGTAAGTGTTGGATACATTATTTTTAACTTGTAGTGTTTTGTAATATATAATAAAGAACAATTAGTTTATTATAAACGAAGGAAATATATGGCATGCTGGAAAAAAAAGAATGAACTTAAATTAATTGATCATTTAATTTATCATTGAGAACATTAAATTATTGTATAAGTCTCAATATAAAAATTTCTATCGTCTATAATACATCAACGATACACAGATGATAAAATCGTGATAAAATTTATTGTGTTGTGTGTGTGTGTGTGCGTTGTAATATCATTTTAATTTATTTTACATGGATGTAGAGAGCAATACGCTTTTAAAAATAAATTACTGTACAATCATACATATTTTAATTAACATGTTTTGTCTTTCGCGTATAAAATATTTAAACTTTAATTAGTTGTAATAGGGTTTAATCAATATTATTTATATATTATTTTTCAATTATAATTCCCTAACGATGTGATAAATAGTTTAACGTGTTTCGTTGGACGATTAAATTAAATTAAATTAAATGAAATTAATTATCTGTTTATATAGGAAAAGTCTCTTCGAATTAGTTTAAGAAACTTCACGAAAATGTTTGTAAAAATAATTAATCCAAATAAAAAACAAAAGCAAATGTGGGAAGAACTCTGAATAATTGCACGAGAACTGCACTTTGTGTTTCTTTTTTTTGAAAATATAAATATAAATAAAAAATTAATTTGTCATGCATAAAAAAAAAATAGAAGGGGTAAACATTCTTTTGAAATTTTGTTTGAATAAGAGAGAGAAACCTTGCATATTATATTGATAGGAAGGTTTATATAATATATATAGTTGAATAAATGTAGCATATATATATATTTATCCTTTCCTTTATAAATATCTACACCTTTTTTTATTTATTTATTTATTTATAAGAGAAAATAAGGGGAAGAGAGAAAATGTGGTACGAATTGTGTACTCCTTAAGCTTACCTTCTTGATGATACGTTTGTGTTGATATTGGAAAAAGTGCTTTGACAGCAGACACAAATCCTTCCAGACATTCGCTCATCCTCAGGCCTAATGATACAGTCTGATCTATGACTCTTATTTTAATAACACTACCTCTTTATTTTTTTTTTTTTTAAATATTTCTGACAAAATTCTCTCTTTCTAAATGATTTTCATCAAATCTATCTTTTCCCTAATATCATTTTTATATTTTATTTAATAATTGTACACAATGTGTTATTGCAATGTTCGTGCAAGATATTTTGATTATTTTATTTTATATTATATATATGTAATATCAGTTATATATATATAAAAATTAAAATAAAAGTAAAAATCAGACAACAAAGATTGTTATAAAAAAATTAATTAAATGTGTTAAATATAATAATATTTAGAATTAATATCATCTCCGTGCAGTTCTGTTTTTTTTTCTTTCTATAAGTTGAATATAGGATTTGAATATATATGTATTGACGTGTATAGCATTGTTAAAACTTCAAGAATGTTATCGTAGACATTAAATTAGATACTAATCAAAATAATTAAGATAATTATATGCGTGTAGCTATTAAAAACGTAAGCATATTAAATGATTAGAAACGTTATTTATTAATGCGTTTTTAATATATTTAAAAATGTAATTTTAAAATGAAATATATATTTTTGAAATTAAAATGCGTATTGCTCTTAGAAAAGGTCAGTTAATTATTGCATGTTAATCAACGTCATGTTGATTGCATTGCCAAACGCATATGGTAGATGTAAATTTAATATATATATAAAATTGATCTTAATATGCTGCACTTGTGTCACACCACATAATACATATATATATATATATATGTATGTATTATGTATATGTGTATGTATATGTGTACATATATATATATATCATTCTCTTTTTATGCTTCATAAATTGATAAATATTAGAGTATAAAAATGGCTAAATTCTAAAATCTTACATAACCTTTTATATAAGAACTAGGATTGTTCTCTTTCTCTTAAGTAAAATCGATCTACAGTTTATTTGTAAAATAAATAATATAATACATGTTGATTGTCAAGTATATACAAAGAATTTTTTTTTCTATATATAATAATAATAATAATTATATTTTAAACTTGAAATATGCATACACCAGGCATATGCATAAAGTATTATATTTAATTAATAAAATCAGATTTAAAAAATAAAAACTATAAAATAATGTAGTATAATTTAACAAAGTTTTAATATTATTTCTTCTTTATATATCTTAACGATCAACATCATATTAAATATAACAAATAAATGAACTAACCTCTTTCCCTAGATGTAGTTGAATTGTTAGAAACAGAACCACTGGACGACGACGACGATGATGACGCCAAGTTGCTATATGCCGATGATGATTTTCGATTACTATAGCCACTATTTAATGATAAGTTGTAGCTACTGTTTGCTTGCAACAATGCTGCAGAATTTTGTGGAGTACGTGAACGAGTCCTGGAAGCCACGCAATCTATAGCCGTCAAGTTTAACTCTGGCAAACTTGTCCTTGTGTTGCGTACTCTTGTATTACCACTAATACCACAATTTGCCTGCTGTACCTTGTGTTGCAGTCTCCAATCTGTATCTATTAAAAATAAAATAATAAAAAAACAATGGCAACTTATTCGTAACGTGTATATTGAAAACGAATTGAAACGAAGTTTGAACATAACCAAAAAAAACAAAAATGCTGGTCATAAACTAATTAAACATAAGTTTCTTTCTTTCTTTCTTTATATTTGTATTTTTCAAGTTACCTAGGAATGGTCCTAAACCACTTCCATGATTTCTATGTTCACCCTTTATCTTCTCCTCCCCTTTAGAAGTATCTAAAGAATGTCTATGCGTAGATGTGTTGTTAATTTCCTGAGCTTGTTCTGGATTGCCAATAGTTTGTCTACGTCTTTTCTCTTCTACCGGCACTGATATACCGCTACTACTTTGTCGCTTTCTATAACCGCTTGTACCACTTCCTGAGCTTTTCTCTCTAGTTTTAGAGGTCCCTGCTGAAGCACTGGCCTTCTCTACAAACCCCCCTGACAACGACTGATCTTGTTGATCTGCCATAGATTAATTGACTCATGCCACTATACTGCCTGTAACAAAAATTAACAAATTATTATTATTAATATAATATTATTATAAATGCATTTCTGTATTACTGCAAAACATTATAATAGAATTTTACGTATACACGAAATTTAATGGATTTGTATATTTAAATATAATTGAAAAGAAAATATATAAATATATTCTAACCAAACATGAGAATAAGTTAGCCAATGTATAATCTGAGGATCAATACATATCTTTGTTCTCAATTACTAACACTACAAATGATAAAGAAATGTTCCTGATAGATATATATATAAATAACTTGAAAGCATTGAATCTTTTAACAAAGAAGAATGCACATTTCCAATTATTCCAATCAAACGATATTATTAATCTTAATCGTTATATTGAAATTAGGAGAGCAGCAAACAAAAAAAAACATAGAAATAAAAAAGATAAAGAGATACAAAGGAGAACAAAAAGGAATATATATATATACACACGTATATACGTTACTCTTATAATTTATTCCATAAGGATTATTTGCTATTAAATTTTTAACCAAATTTTGTTTTTCTTTTTTAATAAGAGAGGAAGGTTAATGGAGGAAGAAGGGGTAAAAATAGAATTTTAATAATTAAAAATTCGTTCTTCGTTTGGAACGTGTTCTACGAGTGAGAGAGAGGGGGAGAGAGAGGGTAGGGGGAAGGGAGAAAAAAGAAAAACCTGTGAAACTTAAAAATATATATATATATACCTATATATGAATGTAATGTTAAGTATATAATATATACAAACCGTGGTAAATCGGTGCGCAGGGTGATAAGAAGACCGTGACTACTGAATAACACGCAATTAATGTATTTCCTACGCAGCTAAGTAGATAATAATATTTTAAAGGCAGAAGAATCATAACAAACACTGTAACTGAAGTCCATCCGCGATAAGGGTAACAATGTAAAATTGTGCCATTGACATCATCTGTACGAAAGAGGGGGGGGAGAGCTCGGTGAAAGTCTTGAGATGAATAATCCTAATAGTAACAACAACAACACAACAACAACAACGATCCCGAGATAAATCAGTATAAAGAAGAAAATGATCTAAGATACAGGAGAGACAGACAGAAAGGAATTTTAACAAAGAGACTCATATAAAGCAACACGATCCACCATTTGCTTGCAAGCAAGTAATGGAGGACGAGTTCTTTTCCACCACTACCTCCCCCTTCCCCCACCACTTCTTCTTCCCCGTACCCCGATCAAACCCACCCTCCCCGCTCCAAACGTTCAACCTATCTTTCTCACTCTTTCTTGGAACCTCTGATATATTTGTGTGCGAGTAAGTGCGAGGTATGTATGTGCTGTATGACCTCAGGTACACCAAAAAAGAAAATTCCTCGCGCATGAGGGCAGAAACGACCGGTCCCTTCCCCCCTCCTTTTTCTTCTCCTCTCTCTCTATCTCCCTAAAGCCAGCCAACCACCCTTCCCCTGCCCCCACAGAGGGGATGAGACTATTGTCCTCGGTGCGTATTACCTGAATGTCGGTAAAACATACCCAGAGCATTACGAGGTAACTTTAATTATCTTCTCTATGATTATGAACAGTTTTCTCGATACAGTCAGTCTATGTCCTTCCTTAAAATACATACATACATACATATACGACTCTACTATCCCACTGTCCCGGGAACAGGACGACTCTCTCACGCGCGCACGCAACCTAGAAATTGCTAAAGTATATGTGTGAGCAGCAGCGGGTTCTTCTATCTCTCTCTCTCGCACCCTCACTCTTACTCTCACTTCATACAACTCTCTTACTCTCTCTCTCTCTCAACCAATGTGTGTTTCCATCGCTCTTTCTTCGTCACTTCTTCTCCTCCTCTTCATCACAATCTTTTACTACTACACAACCTCCTCCTTCTTCTTCTTCTTCACTCCTACCCTTCAAACAACTCTTGCGCGCACAATAATGCCACACACATCGAAATATACACGTTTAAATCCGCACTACAGCACACCACCACAGCAGACCAGACAAGACCAGACAAGACCAGACCAGACCAGACCAGACCGAGGTAAACCGAAAGCACGATATATTTCTCCGCGTACGAAGAATGCAACAAGGAGATTCGTTACCAGCACTGGGGTTGGTTGAAATTGGAAGCACCAAGAAAGATATTACTCTGCCAGTTTTCTTCTTCCCCCTCTGCCCAATCAAAACGATAACGTCACATGCGTAATAGCCACAATTCCCCGATGCACGTCCATTTATATTCCTTCGGCGGGATTATTTGAATCTGCTTAGTTAGAGATATATCGATATATATCGATATATCAACGAATATATTCAAAGTTAAGAAACATGATGCAATACAGAAAAATATAGGAAAAAAATCTTATCGGGATTTAATCGTCATTTAGTAAATCGACGGTGTAATTAAACATAAATAACAATTAGAATCGTGTTATAGAAGATTCGTTTAATGAGACATTATTATAGATACACAAAAATATGAAAAAATATATATATATAGTAATAAATAATATCTATTACTTTTTTATAAAAAATCGTGAATGTTTTTTCAAAAACCACACACAGAGAAAAGGCCTTATCTTTTTTTTAAAAATAAATCTCATATATTTGTACATGATAGATTTAATTTACAGACCGTATAACGACATCTCCACATTTCCATTAGAAATACGTTATTGTATATTATTATTCGTAGTTTAATTTCCATGTATATTGTAAATGAACTTCAACGAACACGTCACAAAAATATCATCACTTTTCTTTCAGTATATATCTTTGGACATATATATGTATTATATAAAATAAAATAAAATTAAAAAACAAGAAAAATCCGTACACGAAACCCTCGATAAAATACGCTATGCAATCTTGCGTAATAAAAAGAGAAAAAAAAGAAAGAAAGAAAGGAAAGAAAACTGATATCACACGTATAATTGAAATGAAATATGAAGTCACACATCGATTGCAAAGGAAAAATGAAGGAGATGTATATAATATTGATATTCAACTGGCCTAACTCAGGTTACGTTCAAAACGAAATTTCAGTATCGTTTCAGATAATTTGCATGTCGAGTTTTACCTTTTTCTGTTTTTTTTTTCATTCGTAGAATGCTTCTCTGATATTAATTTAATATGATAATTTAATTATACGCGTTTTTAAAAAAGTAAATTCCAAAATATACTAATATAGATTAAAAATCGACGAATTTAATCGCGCAAAAGTTAAAACAACGTTCATTAAAAAAATTTCCACGCAAACTTGAAAACGATGATATGTTGTAATAGGATGTCGGATGCTGGTTCTATTGTTTGACCTCGGGTTGAACAGAGTAACCACGATTGGCTGAAAACTTCATTTGGTAGTACCCAATTGGTTGCTTAAAAACTGAATAGTTTTCTCAAGTTGTCTTGTGTGTTGTATCATAACAACTTGAAATTAATCAGCTGTGTACCGTAAATCTATACACGATTAATTTTAATTTTTATTATTAATTACCGACACATGACACATTATTATATGTATATATATGTATATGTATATATATGTATATATGTATGTATATATATATATATATATTTCTTTTTTATTATTTTTTAAAATTATTTCTCTCTTTTCTCTCTCTCTCTCTCTCTCTCTCTCTCTCTTTCTCTCTTCTTCTCTCTTTTTTTCGTTAGTTCACTAGTTTTTTTTTTTCTTTTTTTTTTGACAGCTTGCATTTACTCACCGAAAAAGGGAGCTCCTCCCTGGAAGTCGGACTCCAGTTACGCAATGCGATGCGCAAAGGGACACGTGAAGATACACAGTGAGCTGTCAAGTCGATTCGGAGTGTCGTCTGCTAAAACATTTTAATCATAGATTATATTATATATAAGATGTACCATAGACCAATAAAAATGAACATAAGGGTAAGTTTTCATAGATTAGTTTATGAAAACTAATCAGAGTCGAGAACGTAGAATTTATATATAGTACCAGATTTAAATATATTAATATATATTATTATTACATATATAATATAGACTGTATGCGTTTTTATTTATTAATAATATAATACATTACTTTCTTACGTTTCAGATAAAAGTAACGAATGCATTATATATTAAATAATAATAATAATAATAGTCAAAAAGTTTTATTGACGCCATATTGGCAATGCTTTCGACAACTCTGCTATCAAAAATAAAATGAACAGTCTGTAAATATTAAACAGTTATATTTTAAACTAACCTTTGTGTATTTAACAATTGTTAGTTAAAAATGTCAGCAGTTATTTTAAAGAATTTCTCTCAAAATTCAAGTAAGATTTAAATGAATTATCAAGATACATTAACGGGCATAACTTTGATCTAATTTTTTATATCACAAATTATATTCTAGTATAATTATGTAATAGTATTAATTACTCTATTTATTTGATATATTTTAGGATTGCAAACGATACATTTAGCTAGTATCGTTGTACAAGGAAATAATTATTCCAATCAGCCACGAATTATTAAAAATCCAACTACAGCTTCTTTAAAAAGAGGTACTGGAGGACGTTCCTCATTCAATGGAATAGTATGTACGGTTTTCGGTAATACTGGTTTCCTTGGACGGTATGTGTGTAATCGCCTTGGGAAGATTGGAACACAGGCATGTCATACTTATGTGTACAGCGTGTATCAGGATAAGTAAGAGATATAGTCATAGTTTAACTGGATCGTTATTCCATTATTAAAACAATAGTTATTACTATGAGTAGCCAGATTTATCATATCGTAGTAGGACTATAATTTTAAATACTGATCCGTTTAAGTAATTTTTCTTTTCTTTTCTTTTTTAGTTGATTCTTCCACATCGTTCAGATTTTTATTTCGTACGACATCTTAGACTTTGCGGTGATCTTGGACAAGTACTTTTCCATCCGTTTGATCTACGGGACGAAGAGGCAATCCATAAATGCGTTAAATATTCTAACGTAGTTATTAATTTAATAGGCAGAGATTGGCCGACTAAAAATTTTGGTTACGAGGATGTACACATTGAAGGTGCCAGACGACTTGCTAGGATTTCCAAAGAAGCTGGTGTGGAACGTTTCATTCATGTTTCCTCTTTGAATGTATCTCCTAATCCTAAGGTAATTAATTATACAAATTAAATTAATATAAAATCATCGATAGAAGGGGGAAAGATACTAATAAAACAATTATTTTGTATTTGTATAAGCCGGTAGTATTGAAAGAGGGTTCAGAATTTTTAAAAGCAAAATGGCAAGGTGAATGCGCCGTTAAAGAAGAATTTCCTGAAGCAACGATAATTCGTCCAGCTACTATATTTGGAATGCAAGACAGATTTCTCACCTTTTACAGCGAACGAAAGAATCAATTATTTTCGTACGTCTACAATAATGTATCCATGTTCACAATGCTAATGCATTTCTAATATTTTAATCATTTCAATAGATTACCAGTACTTTGGAAAAAGGGTGAACAAACAGAGAAACAACCTGTTCATGTATCCGATGTAGCTGCTGGTATAATTGCTATTGTACAAAATCCTAGTACCGCTGGAAAAACTTATCAATTTGTTGGGTAAATATATGAAAATAAAATGTTAATTGAGTGCTTATTTAATTTACGATATGTAAATAATTTTCTTCTTTTCTCAGACCGAGAAGATATAAATTAAGAAGCATAGTAGAATGGATTCAAAGATCTATAATGGATGATTGGGATGAAGAATATAATCGAATACTTGATCTAAATATAGCTATACCCTATAAACTGAAAGTATCATTAAACGATGCTCTTGGAAATACAAATCGTCAGAACAATTTACATTGGGAGGGTATAGAAAAGGTATATATATATATTATTTTTATCATTTATATAAAGTACATTATTACATTTATTATCCATCTGTTGGGATAATAAATTATATCAAAAGATTTCTCAATATTTAATTTAAATTTTATTATTTGTTATTTAATAGGATAGCACAAGTGATAACGTTTTGAAAGATCTACCTACGTTGAAGGACCTTGGTATTAATCTTTCTCTCCTCGAAGAACAAGGTGCGTGGGATTTGAAAATATATCATAGATATGGTTTTATAGAGAAATCTTACGATGAATGTAAAGCAATACCACCACCAGAATTTATACCAATTTAATTGACATCAATATTTGAAATAATATCCATAGTTGTGATATGAATTAGGAAGATGTGATGATGGACACATTGTAAATTCGTTATCTAAATAAATTTCCTGTAAAACTTCCATTCTAATAAATATACATTTACCACAATATATACGACAATAAAAAAAAGAAAAAAAGCTTACCTTGAAAAATGAAGCAAAAGAGTAACGATACGAATTAGTTTTAAAATTGTATCCAGTAATAAGGAATAACACGTTTCTCTAATGTTAAACGATTTTTTTGAAGTAGTTACATGAAACATATTTTAAATATTAAATTACAAGATATATGAATACTAAAGGAAATTAAAACACATATAGGGATATGTTTTGTAACTTTTTTCTTTTTTAATAATCTTTCTATAGAAAATTTGTCGATAGATATGAAATTTTGGCACGTGTAAGCATTTTTCTTTTACTTTGTCTGTCTCTGAATAATTAATGAAGAAAAATTTTATAAAGTGTTATTAGATTATAGAATATATATATATACCATAGATTGATTTTGTTGTCTATATAAAATATATCTATAAACAAAAAAACATTATAAAACTATTTTTATAAAAGTTCTCTTTACAAGCATTTTGATCACATAATTCCAAACTACCTACGTATAGGATTTAAATTTTGTATAAGCCTACGCAATTTACCAACCGTACGTTTTCTTCTAGAATGCCTTCTGAATATTAACCATTTCCAATGATTAAGACAATATAAAAATATTACAACTATAATAATTATTCCTATATAATACCATTCGTTCATAGTCACTTGATTGTCTTGTTCGTTCTGTTTTTTGTTATCAAGAACTCCGTCGTTTAAATCATTATTATATAACAAAGGAACATTATTAGCTCCAATATGTCGTTTAAACCACAACAAATCTTCTGGTGGAATTGGATTTGCCGCTATTATTCCGCTGTTATCAACTGAGAGTAATTTTTGCGATTTGTATAAATTTCTGTAAATATTCATCATTAATATATTAACATTCTTACGATGATTATTTGTTGGCGTGTATTAACGAATTAACAAAATATTATGCTTACGTAGGTGTAGTTTCGTTAACTGGTTTTGGTATAGCTAAAGTTAGAATGGGACACAATGGTAGTGGTCGATAACGATCAGCTCCAGTTCCTTCGGATGCTATTACCTTGCTATGACGTTTGAAATTGCTATTTTCAATTCGTTGAGGTAATGCACTATGCTCGAAATTATCTAATACATGTGGATCTTTATTCGATGGAGAATTTTCATTGATAAATATAGTTGCTATTCGACCTGTAGTAGTATACTCTAATATGGCATCGAGCATCCAAAAACAAGCTAGAAAAATATATATTTTTTGTCTTGGCAATACTTGAATTTACATAGATATTATACATACGTTTTTGCAAATGACTATCGTCGATGCAATTTGAATCTCCGTATACTACAAGTCTTCCAGGTATATCGTTTACATGTTCTTTATCATGATTGTCTTCTGGAAAATCTTCTTCCGAATCTTTAATATCATTATCTTTAATAATATTATAATTTTCTTTAATGCCTTCATAATGTTTAGTTTGTAATAATCCAAGAATTGGTACAAGTTTCGTCATTTTTGTTTCCGTTTCCAGAATAAATTCTTCACCTTGATCGCGTAACTTTGCATAAAGTAGAACACCATCCTTGGGAAATCTTGTTTGTTTCATGTAAGAAATATTATCATCTCAATATTTTTCCTATACAATTTCTTAGAATAAATTATTGAATAAATTATTTTGTTTACCGAGTAATAGCCGATCCAGAAGCAAAAGATATTGGTGAATGTTGACCAAGAGTAAACTGACCCTTTTGTACATGATCGCTAAATGCTATTCCCCAATTAGGATATAAAAGATCATTTAAAGCTGGAATATTTGCACCACCGGTATCAGGTACCAACCATTGACGAGTATTTTCATCATAAAATTTAACCTTTCTCATAACAGTAACGTTATACCAATCTGCAAAAATAATTACAGAAAGTCCATCCTCTTCAACGTCTCGTTTTAATTTTGCTATCTATAGAAAAAAAAGATTACTTCAATTCAAATAATTGTTAAATAAAAATGAAATAAAATAGTATAAAGAACATAAAGCACCTCTTCAGGGAAGAATTCTTCTTCCGTGTCAACTATTAATAATGTTCCATAATTTTTAGCATCAAAACAAGTAAATGGATGACCAAGCACTTCAAGATAATATCCTGCATTGCGTAAATGTTGATACATGTGTTTAAAATTTGTATGAATATGATCACCGTTCCAATCTAGGGGATCATTTTGTACGCTTAAATCATCCCTTGGAAAAAATCCTGGAGGATAACGTAAGTTATGGTATTGATCCCAAAGAATACGTTTGCTGTTAAATAATAATCATTTATAATATTATACATTTAAATATCAACACACAATAAATCTATATAGTTGTATACAATATGCATAACATTTATTATTTAGTTACTCACTGTCGAGGTGGAATTGGTATAACTTTGGCTTTTAATGGTAGTTCAATGGTTGATTGACGTGGTTCCTCCTCTCCATTGCTTGGTGGTGACATTATAGTTATAGATATATGACCTATACGTTTTAATATATTATAATTAAATGATTTTCTATGTAATATAATAATTTATATTACCTTGTGCTATACCCTGCCAATCACGAGAACTTGATGGAACAGTAATAGAAACGGCTAACCACCCAGACCATGGCCATAGAACATCACTGTGCGTTAATGATATATCAATTCGTTCGCCATTACCATCACCAGTATATGGATGCCAAGTAAGATCAGTAATATGACCCGAAACACCCAATCCATTAATTATAGTTACATTTACGATGGTTGGTATACCAGTGTGATAAACAGCTTGAGTACAATATGGCCACATATATTGGCACTCAGTTAGATCTATATAACTGAATTTATATTATCTATTAAACATAAGTAATCTCACTGTGTTTTAGTCTTTTCCATTTATTTCTTACTAATAAAATATTCGCTACCTTGGACTGAGAGTACACATAGGCGTATATAATTTTAAAAAGTGATATGCTCTCAATAAATCTAATTTTCCTGCTCCTTGTTCAAACATACCAATACCTGATAAACGTCGAGCTGAACTTAACAATGCTTGTTTCATACTAGCTGGTGTTATCTTCTTGTAAGAAAAAGACAAATATCATTAAATTTTCTTAAAATTAAATATATATATATATAATTTTTTTCAGTACAATAATTACCTTTTTATTAACATTTAATGAATCACTTGGTTCATCAAAACCGCTTGCCAAAAGTGCTACAGCACCAGCTACAACAGGACTAGCAACGGAAGTACCAGAAAGTGTTTTGCAACCATTCGGCAATGCCAAACCTCTAACTCCTGATCCGTATGTAACTAAATCTGGTTTGACTCTTCCGTAACCAGATGGTAATTCCCATGTTGTCATACCTCTCGAAGAAAATCTAGCTATTTGATTTTCCCAATTGATACCTCCTACACCAATTACGTCCATTTGATCGGCAGGATTATTTAATGTTCTATAGAAAATAATAATTAATTTGTAATATGAATAAAACTAATATACGTTTGTTTAATCATCCCTAATTATATAAATAATAACAATAATTAAAATTTACCCATAAAGAGGACCATCATTTCCAATCGCAGACACCATGATTACACCATTAGCTGTAAGTTCCCAAACTTTGTCAACAAATGGATGATCCATAAAATCTGGACCACCAATACTAAGATTTAATATGGTGACTTTAGTTAGTATGGCATAATTGAACGCATCAAGAAACCACGATGTGTATGATACCTATAATAAAAAAATATACAAAAGAATGTCGCCTTCAAAAGATATCATAAATTTTCATATTGCATACTTGAGTATTAGTAAATACACGAAAAATATGCAATTCAGCATCTGGTGCAAATCCAAGACACTCTTTGGAAGATGAAGCTATAACACCAGCAACAAATGTTCCATGACCAACACCGTCGTCCAAAGTTTTTTCATTAGTCCAATTGGAACGTTCTTTAACTTTTTTAAAATGTGGATGATTGGCAGCTAATCCTGTATCAAATATTGCTACCTGTAAATGCATAATAATACGATTAAAAGTTTTCTTTTTTTTTTTTTAAATAATATTCATTTTATATTTCATTTATATAATTACCTTAATACCACGACCAGTTAAACCCAAGCTCCATAAAGCATCTGCTTGTAGAATATTTGTGATTTGTCTTGGAATAGCACGTAGTAATCTACGAGATGCATGTCGATTTATCGGTTGCCAAAAATGATTGCCCTGAAAGCAAAAATATATATGTTTTTGTAATATAAGTTCTATATACGAATTGAGAATCTCTTATAGACAATAATATATAAAAACACATACGTAAGTAGTAATTTTCCTTTTGAATCCTTTATATTCAGGAAGTTCTCCTTCTTCTGTGATATTAATATATTTTAAACTTCTGCGCACTAATCGTTGAGGTGTTACTCTTTTAATAAGTGGATGATCCATCAAAGCGTTTAAACCATGGTAATTATCAGTTTCTTCTAAAAGTACTATGTCAAAGTCGCTAGGATAATTACTAGCCAAATTATTTCTACTTAATAATTTCCAATTATTAACACCCGAAGAATTTAACGCAGCGTGTATATAATTTTTACGTGCATTAAGCTTGTAATAACCCTTAAACGCTACAATATATTCATTTTTAACGATTCTAGATGAAAATTCTATTTTAACTTCGCTCATATTATTGTACAAATCACATGGTGGTATTGTTGTTGTATCATGCGACTGAGACTTGTTCTGTGCTGAATTATGACGATTATGTTCTTCTTCTGATGTACAGTTTAATTGATAATTACATGATTTTTCACCAAAGCTAAGTAGTAATATCAAAGTAGTATATGCCCAAGATATATGCGACTTCATACTATTGGCACAAACTGAAAAATGATAAATGTGATTACACTAAGAAATTATTCATAATTTAATGAAAAAATTAAGGGGAGTATAGTATTTTTAAATATAAACGATTTGTTCTATATCTGATTAATTAACTTTTATATTTATCTAACATTATTGTATAGGCAATAATGATGAGTCATTGATTTATTACCCACTGTATTTATTTTCTACACAAAAGCAAATGTGTGTGAATAAAGCTTTGATTATTACTATGTTTAATTTTCTTGCAAAGATAACGATTTCAAGAAAAAATAAATATTTAACTTACGGTTAAACGATATATTTATTCTTCACGTCATAACCTCAAGTCTTATTTGTCATATAAATTGACATTATGAAATATTCCCTGGTGTAAATATATTAATTATTTATATTAAAAGTTAATCATTGTTATTTTAAATTGTAGAAACATTTTAAAATATACACACAATGTAATCATATATATCACGATATCCATGCTTCGGTGTTTACAAATCTCATTGCATTCAAAGAGGGAAGTTGTATCGAACTTTGTATCAAAATAAGGTTAAATAACATTTCAATGCTTACACCCACGCGATAATATTAAAAAGAAACCAAAGAGTATAAGATCAGAAATAAGTTACTAGAACTTAGTAACTCTAGTTATCAAGTTTTTCTATATTGGTTTGGTTCCACGAAAATGACTACAGCTGGAAGGCTAAGTATTTGTAAATGCAAGCCAAAGAAAACAAATTTATGTTAACCGGGTAACAGTGTAAATTTAAAAAAATCGTGAGTGTCTTCTTGCATAATGAATGATTATTAAAGTGCATCTGATTATTCGTGAGGTTAGTTGAATTGTGTTGTGGAGTGTGTTCTTCTTTGCTATACGACTCTGCAATTTAGAAATAACCTCCTGGTAAGCCGTATAGCATTTCAGCGTTTTAATTTATTGGTGCATACCTTTTTTGTTACTTAAAAACCCTGTGGTGCGACGATAAGGATCACCACGTTCTGACAATTGTTTCAGCACGGTAAGAAAACTTTCTCTATGCGTATTTATATTTAGTTGCCATTCTCTCATATAAAAACTTCATATTAAAATTCATATTTCAATTCTTATCCACGTGTCTACTACGTTTTAATGTTTAAAAAACATTTGTATAATTCCGAGTATTACATTAAAAAAGTAACTTTGTTACTCTGCATTGTATTATTAGTTCAAAATGGAGAATGAATCAGTGGTGGATGATAATAATAAAACTAATGTGAGAATAGAAAAAAATCCAGAAGTTAAATCAAACGAACAGGAATCTAACATAATGATCCTCGAAGATGATAAAAATACCATACCGATAATCATAGAAGAATTGGATGAAAGTGCTATCAATTCTATGGAAGTTGATATGACTGAGTTCACAGAAGCTAAAGCTTTGAAAGTACATGATATATCTGAAACAATAATTTCATCTTACATGTGTTCACAAGAAGGTAGTTCAAGTAACGATATTCTAATGGAGATAGATGAGCAAACTATGATATTAATTGAAGAAGAAAGATTGACTAAACAATTTGTAAACGGGGAAGTAACGTTTAGCGAATATTCGTCTAAGATTATTGAAACTCCAGATCCAGAAATCTCAGATATGGATATTAATGAGTATGTACACTGCAAGGAATATCAAATTTGATATCTTATTGAATTTCATTAATAGATAATATAATTTTTTTAGAAGAGATTCCGAAAAGGAACAAGAAATTTCGCAACAAGTTGTTAATAAAAAAGAAAAACGAAAGTCAACGATGTTACCGTCGTCTTCCAGACCTAGAAAAAGACGAAGAATGTTTCCTCCCATTTTGAAAGGTCTCATGGGGGAAGCTAATATACGCTTTGCTAGAGGAGAAATAGATATTGCGGAAAAATTATGTATGGAAGTAATTAGGCAAGTTTTGTTTTTATCATCGTGATGTCAAGAACATTTTAAGAAGTTTAGAAGTTAATGAAATTGTCGATTATTTGATTATTAATCATTTTGTAGGCAAGCACCGAGTGCTTCTGAACCGTTTCAAACATTAGCGATGATATATGAAAGTAAGGAGCCTGAAAAATCGATACAATTTGCATTAATAGCTGCTCATCTTAGTCCAAAGGATGCTGATCAATGGACCAGATTGGCTAATTTGTCGGTGGAAAGTGGGAATATCACTCGTGCGATAATGTGTTATTCCAAAGCGATTCAAGCTAATCCAAAGGATGTACATTTGTACGAATCGTTGATAGAACTTGAAGAACAAAATGGGGATAAAAAAGCACATTTGAAAGCTTATACCAAATTATTACATCATTTGGATTCTGAACAAGGCCAAGATATATTGAAATATGCTAAATTATTAGCCAAAAGACACATGCAAGAGAATAATAACGAACAAGCGTTCCGAGCTATGGAATGTATTTTCGTTAAATGTCCCGAATTGATAACATTAGAAGAAGTTAATATTATGACCGAATTGTTGATTAGTTTAAAACGTTTTGATAGATGTTTAGATACTTTGATTAAGTATACTAGCATTCGGGTTGAATTTAAAGATACTTCGGATAAAAATGATACTGAGTCTCCTAATGTACGTGTAATAGAAACCTGTGATATGCCAGACGATGTCGTAGTAGATTTAAAAGCCAAATTTCTTATAACACTTATCGAACTTGATGAAATAATTATGGCAGATAAATTGTTACCTAAATTGTTGACAGAAGATCCAGAAATATCTGGAGATTTATTTTTAGACGTAGCGGAATCGTTTATGGGTAAAAATGAATTTCAACGAGCTCTTAATTTATTAGATCCATTAGTCAAAAGCAATCACTTCAGTTTAGCAGCTGTCTGGTTGAGACATGCCGAATGTTGGGTTGGTTGTAAAGATCTAAAAAAAGCTATTAAATCTTACGAGGTTGTTAAAGAATTATCTCCTCAACATTTAGGTGCTAGATTAGCATTAGCTAAACTTTATAAATTTAAAGGACAATATACCAAAGCTGCAGAAGTTCTAAAACAAGATCCAGAATTGGACACGTTGGATCCTAATGTTATTTATATGAGAACACTGTTACTCTTTAAAACTCAAAAATATGACGAATATTTTCAATCGGGAATGTTATTACTTTCTAGACATTGTATCAATATTAGATCAAAAGCTGAACTTGGCGCGTTGACAAGAGCATCAGGAGTACGTCAACGTCTTGAAACTTTACAATTGCATAGATTATCTTGTGGCGAACAATTAATAGAGGAAGATCAGCCAACGTTTCTTAATAATGAAGAACCAAGTGAAAGAAATGAATTCCTTTTATTTCTACAAATGTGTAAATTAGCTTATGCATCCAAAAGATACGGATTACTTCAAAGAATATGTTTCAGTGCATTGACGTCTAAAAGATTTGAGAAAAGAAATTCTCATATAATGTTCTTGTGTTTGGTATCATGTATTCACAATAAAGATTCTTTTTATGGATATAATATTGTCCGCGAAATAGTTAAAGTTTGTCAACGTTCAAATTCAATCAATTTGTTTAACATAGTTATACAAAGAGCTGAAGATTCTAGACACAATAGATTTATAATGCGTTTACTTGGACGAGAAGAAGCGTTCTCTCATTTACATATAATGCACGCAAATAATTGCCTCGTCTCAGGAACTTACACTTATGCTTTAAACGATTACATATCTCTCTTCAGAGTAACGCCAAATGCATTATTGGCTTTACTAATTTGCGTGACTATGTTACAAATGGCGTGCCAAAAGAATTCAATGAAAAAGAATCAGTTAATAATTCAAGGTAATTAATATATACTCATTTTAATATATATATATATATATATTTATCATCAAAGTTTTCAATATGAAATATATAATCATTAATAAAATTGATTGGATGTAAATCTAAATTATTGGTTTAATTGTAGCTATTGCATTTATAAAGAAATATGCTGAACTACGAGGAGTGAATGGTCAACATGAAACGTATTATAATCAAGCACGTGTATTTCATCAAATTGGATTATTGCCATCAGCTGTACACTATTATAAATTAGTTCTACATACGGATCCAGGAGAATTAGTTAAACAAAATGAAGATCTTTTAGATTTGAAGAAAGAAGCAGCCTTTAATCTTCATCTTATATATCTACAATCTGAAAATTTTCAACTTGCTAGAATGTATCTTGAAGATTATATTACTGTATAAAAAATAAAAAACAATATAAAATTATACTGCTTTACTCGTATATTGTACAGCTTTTTACATATATTACTGTGCAGTTACATATATAATTATTATATTGTATAGTTTTGTATATAAAAATAAAATATTTATAAATTAACTTGTGTGGTAATCTCTGAAGTAAAACTCAATCAATGAAATCATTTTTAATAATTTCTTTAACGCGTTTTGTAATTTGTTTTTTTTATTTTAAAGATTTATTTAAAGATGAACGTGTCGTTATCTTCAAGAATTAAATTCAAACAATTATGCGAAGTCTTGGAAAAAATAATTATAGCTCGTGCCTCGGAAAAGCTTAAAATTCTACAAGAATTTATTCAACAATATCAAGAAGATGGTGTTAAATTGAAAGAAGAAAATCCAAATGCAGTAAGTTAGAGAGAAAAAGAAAATGAATAAATATTATTGAACATTTAATAAAATTTGTTATCTATTTTTATTATTTTGTTTATTAGGATATTTCAATATTTCCCGTGTTAAGATTGCTTTTACCAGACTGCGATCGTGAACGTAAATCGTATAATTTGAAAGAAAAATTATTGGCGAATATTTACATTCGTGTACTTTGTCTTGGAAAATCGAGTAAAGATGCTGAGAAATTGAAAAATTACAAGTATATTAAAACATATTTTTTATATTATTATATTTTTATATTGCAATAATATTAATATATTTATTTCTATATTAGAATACCCACTTCGAGTAAATCTGATGGAAGCGACCTAGCTGAAATAGTTTATTCGATTGCGCGAAAACAATTGTCACCACAAAAAGAATCATTTACGATAGATAGAATAAATACATTTTTAGATAATATATCTAAAACGCACGAAACGCATAAAAATAAAGATGATTTATTCAAAGAATTGTTTAGACAGATAAGCGCATTAGAATTAAAATGGTTGACGCGTATTATTTTAAAAAATTTAAGACTTGGTGTTGGAACAAACAAACTCTTGCAAGGTTTGCTTTATATAAAAAAAAAGATATTAGTAATAATGTATTATATCGATGCTGCTATAAAAATTAATATTATTCAAATAAATATTTTTTTTTCTTTTTGATTAGTTTATCATCCGGAAGCATGTGAATATTTTGAGACAACTTCTAACTTAAAACAAATTTGTGATAATCTCGATCAGGGTAAAAAGAAAGTTAATTGTGATATTCAAGTTTTCTCTTTTTTCAAACCCATGCTTTTGGAAAGAATTGCCATAGAGGATGCTGCAAAACTTTTTTACAATAACGACGAGTACATTGTGCAAATGAAATTTGACGGAGAACGTTCTCAAATACATATGAAAGATGGTATATTTAAATACTCAACGAGACAGAGATTCGATATCACTAATAATTGGGGATTTGGAAAAAGTAATTCAGGTAAATACAGAGAAAAATGATAAAATTGAAAAATGAATAAAAAATACCGAGATTTAGTTGATTTATACACCATTATGAATTAAACCTGATACGAGAGATCACATTTGAAACCCTTTCAGTTCTATGAATGCATACATGTAGATGCAGCTAAAATTATTCGCGTGAATTATGAACATATACGTACGGTGTCTGATTAAAAAATTGTACAAAGTCACGATTATCTATTAAATTTTTTATTAAAAATTATGGTCAGCTTACCGAAAGTGTACTTTGTCCTAGTATCCAATGCTGCATATCCATATCCATAATTACACTGCATCCATATATGCACTACACACACACTCGCTCACATATGCATATCACTTGCATAGGAATAAAACTGCACACACACATACGCGACGCGAAATAAATGTCAAACTTTTAATATTAATGTTTCACCTTCCGACGCTCGAAGAAGACTAACAATTAATATGAAAAGTAATTACGAATGCATCCGACGGATACCGAACATATACGAAGGTTAAATACCAATTAAAAAACGAAATGACAACGTTCGGTTGTCGACACCGGCCGAAGAGCGACGGAGATAGACGAACCTAAACAAAAGATTGAATGCACAACTAAGCCGGTAGTTAAAGAATGTTTTTCTGAGAATTTTATATTTAACGAATTTCCAAGAATTCACCGGGAGAAAAATCAATACTTGTGTCTTTCTCCTAACACACTCAATACGTATGGGACTATTACCATGGTTTTGTACGACTGACCTACTTTTGTATCGCTGACCTACTTTTATATCGCTGACCTACTTTTGTATCGCTGACCTACTTCTCTCAATAGTGACCTACTTTTGAACAGCTGCTTTCTATTTCTAATGATAGATTTTTATTTTATTTCTTAATATTTAGATAATCAATAAGTATATTTAATATATAAAAATTCTTAAAATAAAAATTCTTTCGTATAAAAATTCTTTCGTATAAAAATTCTTATATATCTCGTGTGGTATCTTCTATGTGCATGCGTGTGTATACTTATTCATTTTTCAAACACTCCAGTATTTTTATATATATATATATATATATATATATAATTCATATTAAAATAATATTTTTTGTAGATGGTTTTTTAAGTACTATTCTTTCACGTCGTTTAAATCAACAGTGCAAATCTATCATTTTGGATGGCGAATTGATGGGTTGGCATAAAGAAAAGAAAGTTTTTGGATCTAAAGGTATGAGCTATGACGTTAAAAAGCTTACAGCTAATAGTCAATATCAACCCTGCTTTGTGGCGTATGATATTATTCTTTATAATGACAATCTACTTATCAATCGACCTTATAAGGAGAGATTGAATATATTAAATGATGCATTTAAAGACGAAGAAGGTTCATTAGTTAAATGTCGAAATACTATCATTTCTAACAGGTAATTATATATTTAAAGATTACATTTAAATCAATATAAATATTAATGATTATTTGTTTAATGTATAGTGAAGAACTATTGGATATTTTTAATAAAAGTCTTGATAATAACGAAGAAGGAATTGTTATTAAAAAATTTGATTCTCTTTACAAACCAAATGTTCGCGAAGGTACTGGTTGTTACAAATTAAAAGCAGAGGTATAAATATATATATATAAATATACACAGTGTTACCTCTTCGAAAAATAATAATGTAATATTATTTTTGAATTAGTATTCAGATAATCTGATACAAGATATCGACTTGATTATACTCGGAGGCTATTATGGTGAAGGAATGTTCAGTGGTTTGATAAAAAGTTTTATGATGGGTGTTGCCAAAGTATCCGAGGAAGAAGAAAACGAACCTAAAGAATTTTTGTCCGTCGCGTCGGTGAGCAATGGTATCGCAAAAGGAAAATTAAAAGAACTTCAGACGAAATTCGAAAAATATTGGATTAAAGATTGTCCTAATTGTATAATTGGACCTAGGGTATATTAAAATGTTAATTAATTTATTATAACTTTATATCGTGTTAATTTTAATAAACATATGTGATTTATATTTATAGATAGAACCCCCAGATTTGTGGATTCGACCTGAACACTCATTGATTTTGACAATTAGAGCGACAGAAATAACTAAAAGTAACGATTATCCAATCGGTTATACTTTACGTTTTACTCGTGTTGTGGAAATTAGAGAAGACAAGCCTTGGTATAACGTTTGTACAACAACAGAATTTTTATCTTTGATAAAGGTAGAAAAAAAAGTAATGTATTCGTATGAAAGAAATTTCTTTTATCCTCTTTAGTTTATTAGTTTTCTTCTTTAAGAATCCAGGAGTAATTCATAAATTGACTAAAAGACGAGCAACAATGAACGACATAAAAACTACAACGAAACCTGTCGTTAAACCCAAGAAAATTTCTAAATTAATCTTATCGAAATTCGATGAAGATTTTTACAACGACAAACAATTGAATACAAATATTATACCGATAACACGTTTGTTAGATGGAAAAGAAATTTGTGTTATCAATGGTAACGATGAAATATCTAAAGAAGATATAATGGAACAACTATTATTGCATAGCGCTAAAGTTGTACAAAATCCGAGCAAGGAAACTTACTGCGTTATTGTTGGACAAGATAATAAAGTATATATAAATGATACTATAAAATATAAATACCTCTCATAAAGAGAGAGAGAGAGAGAGAGAGAGAGAGAGAGAGAGAAGTAATTTTACTTTGATTAATTTTATAGGCAAAAGCAAAAAATATAATACAAAGCAAGAAATATGACGTTGTTACGTTAGATTGGTTCAAACGTATTACCAAAGAAGAAAATTGGAGTGGATTGGAAAGTTTTTTACCGTGGGATCTTTTGTGCAGTCGTGAGACAACAATACAAACAATTAATGAAAAATACGACGATTATTATGACAGTTATACGATAGACGCTAATGAAGAAAGTTTAAATCGTTCGTTAAAACAAATGGAAGATATGGTAAATTAAATATATAAAATAAATAAATACCAATTTGGTGGTATATCCTCTAATTAAATAATATTAATTTTAGATTTAATTTTAGATAAAACAAGAAGAATTCGCTTTTCCTGAAGAACAAGAGTTGAATAAAGAATTGTTTGACAATGTAATATCTCCCTTTTCTATTTTCAAAGAAATAATTGGATATTTTAAGGAATGTTCAGATTCAACAAAATTTAAGTTTCGTTTTATGGGAGGTATAATAAAAGAAGATATAGACGAACATATTAATTATATTTTCATTGAAGGTAAATCATTAATTTATCAAGTTAACGAAACTATTATCAATGAATCAATTAAAGTAATTGATAGTAATTGGATAAATGAATGTTATAGAGATCAAAAATTATATTCTATAGATAAATATATCATTAAATAACTATTTAATACACGTTAAAAAATGAGAAATAATAACGAAGTGATGATGGAAATTAAGATTTAAAATAATAAGATAAAGAATTTGTTTTTTTTTGTCTTTTTTATCAAGTGTCTAATCTGAAAACGTAAATAGCACGTGCCTATGTGTGTGTGTGTTTGTGTGTTTATTTGAAACACCAAAGTTAGAGTAGTAGACTTACGGGAATCATTTTAGCTTTAGAGTATTTTCACTAAGCACTGAGAAACCGAATACTAGGTGGACTGACAGTTAGACAGTTTGCTCATTTAACATCTTCCCATTTCGAAATGGTTCTTCAGTTGAGTCTCTTTCCGTTTCTTTCTTTTATTTTATTAGAATATGCGTGCAAAATATAAGTAAGTAAGGGTTTAGCAGCTGCAACGTGTTTCTCTTACAAAGGATTCCTTTCAGAAAGATTCTTTAAACGAATTGAAACGAATTAAATTTCACAATGAAAAAGTATACACACACACTCGCTCACATATGCATATCACTTGCATATCACTTGCATATCACTTGCATATCACTTGCATAGGAATAAAACTGCACACACGTATACGCGACGCGAAATAAATGTCATACTCTTAATATTATTGTTTCACCTTCCGACGCTCGAAGAAGACTAACAATTAATATGAAAA
>JACGTP010000085.1:0-60193 GCA_023678845.1 Mischocyttarus mexicanus
TAAACATTTAGCGTGCGTGCAACGTTTTTTCACGTTTTTTGCAGTCTGTCACTAGATCTCAGGTCATGTAAAAATACGTATTTTGTAGATAAATGAAAAAATAAAAAAAGGTTTGTTCATAAAAACGAAGTAGTTTATGCTTTACTGCGTTTTTTTTGAATAGCCTAACTTCCTTGCAATTCACGAAAAATCGTCCTTAGCATGCGTAATTTAAAGGCGAATTATACCCGCATGCTTTCTGTCGACGAAACATACAATCAAAGATTTTACACCTATGAAATAGTATGGCTTGTTTGTGACATAAATAATATGTAAAAAGTATGACTTGGAAATTAAATCAACACGTGATGTAAATTTTCTGTCAGATTAAGGTCATAACATTTACAGCAAGATTTTACGTCAGATTTTAATTATATTTTTGTAAAAATTTTAAGTCAAAAAAAATGACCTAATTCAAACGTCATATTAACGTTTTGTTTTAACTTGGTGGGAACGCAATCAGAATATAGATTTAAAATTCTTTTATCAAAGAGTTTTATTGATTCTTAATTTTAATAAAATTATCTTTAATAATCAATTTTATTCATGCAAAATCGTACGAATTTATATAAACGTTGAATAATATATGATAAAACGAAATACAAAATTTATATAAGTCATGTTTTTATTAGTATAAAAATAATTCAATTAATTAATAAATTTAATAGAATTATTTAGATAAATAATATATCCTAAACTTTTTTCAAGATATTGTTACGTCCTATGTCGTTTCCCTTTTCTTCTTTCTTCCAATTCTTTTTCTCTGTGCTCGATATTTTCCTCGAGTATCACGTATGGATCATGTACACGATGAGGCCAGCACTCCAATATCGGCTGGAGATTAGAAGGGATCGTATAATCTAAACATCCTCGAACACACATCTACTCCTATCGGTTTCAAAGAACCATAAATTATCTGAAGGATAAAGTTCCCCACCAACATGTGGAGACACTCGGATTTCTTGGGTCTGAATATTGTCTGAACCTTAACTCCAAAATACAAATAACACGTACATGAGTTCATCAACCAATGAGGGTCGTAGACGTAAATGAGTTCCCTAATAGTGAAGACAGAGTGCATTTTCCGAAAACTGATTCGTTAAGAAGAGGAGATAGACGTGCTGGGGAGTAGGCAAGGACGAAAGATATAAGAAGGGATGTCGAGAGCCGACGGGCGCATTATTTTTCTGTTCAATCCTGCATTAGTTCATAAGTCTGAAATCCAGTATTATTCATAAGTCCGTTATTCTGTGTCAATTAATAAGTCTGTAATTCTGTGTTACTTAATAAGTTTGTATTCAGTCTGTTACCAAGAAATTATCCTGTAATCAGTGTAATCTGTGTATCATGAAAGAAAGATCATTAGTTGAGGTGAAAGAATAAACATATTTTATTAAACCAAGTTAAGAGTGAACATTCTGGTGGAATTAGTTAAAACCAGTGCGTATTGATACTAAACCTGACCCAGAACCGACTCAAGGATCCGGAATAGAAACCGACATCGACGGAAAGGTAAAAGTGTATCAGGACTAATTACTCCATATATCTCCCGACATTCGTTCATAACCTATTTCTTAAGCCAAGTATCATCAATTCCCTCCATCCAGTCATCCCCGCCGGACTCGTTACTCGTCATTGCTATCACAAATCTTTAGGTCGTTCCTGGTAAAGGCTTCCCAGCTTGACCAAAAACAGACCAAACTATATATTACGCTGAAGGACGTAACAATATATAAAAATTAGATGTTTAAAAGATGTTAATTTTAACAATAATCTGCCTTTTCCTTTTATTCTTTTCCTATTCTTCTTCTTTTGATTTAACATAAACAAAATATAATCCCAGTAAACAGATTTATGTAAAAATGAAGTCAATTTGACGCCATAAAATATAATTTTGAACGTAAGAAATTGGTTTAAAAACAAGTCATTTTAAGGTCTCTATTTCGCACTTTTTCACGAATAATTCATACATAATTAGGACTTATGTATGACGTCCGTTTTTTGTCCATTTGACATAAATTGAACGAAAAATCGATGTTATATAGTTATTACAATAATCACAAAATTTGACTGATTAATGACTTTCTTTTCTAGCATTTTATAGGGAATTTCAGAATACTAGGGATTTTAACATTTTCTTTTTCTGCAGAAAAAATTTCAAATTTTAAAATCCTTTAATAAAAAAATCCAATTAATACAAACAAAACTGGAGAAAAATAAGAATATAAATAAAATAAATATGATTATAGATTTAATACTTAAAATTATCCTTTTCCATCCACTATCACAAACCATTCATGTGTAGATGTATATAATGAACTTATGTTTATAATTTCTATCATTAATGAAGCAATTTAACACTATTCCTACCGGGACCGGTCAATTGACCGTTTTTAAATTTTCAATTGAAATTTCCTACATTTAACGTAAGCGAATCGCCTTTAAACTTTATGACTTTTCCTAAAATATGTGTATGATACATTTTTCAATATTCACTTATTTTTTTAATGTTTATTTTCTGAGAAAAATTTGTAGTCTGTCTTACCTACCACGACCGGTCATTTGACCGGTGGTACGATTTATACATTTTTTAATAGTTTTTTTCTAAGACTCAATGTCAAAATTATAAATTCGTTACAAACGAAAGGTAATGTAGTTGTGGCATGATTTTATCCTATAAGTGCCTTCCAGAAAATGGTTTACGGCACTTCCAAGTGTTTTCAGTTCTCGTTCGACTATCGGTTTATTTGCTTGATTGATCTGATACGGTCCACTTTCCCAAATTTTCTCACGTAATCTTATCTACTATGACGGAGAACAAAGAACTTATAACTAAAGGAAATGTATAGACGTCTTCTCATGAATTCAAATCAGTAGAGTCTTGCAACACGAACAGAGTGCATCGAAACGTGAACGTCACAAAGAGCATACTTGGCAGTCTTTTATCATTATTATTATTTTATAATATTTTATATCGTATTACTTGTTGTAAGTGTCATTTTCAAAATAGTGAACAAGACTAATAATACGTCAGAGTAAGTTTCACCCCCAGTTCCTCTTGGAGGGTTTGTCACTATGAAATTAGCAAAACCGTATGTTGGATCTGGAAGAAATATAACCGAGGACAACTTTTTTACAAGCCTATCTTTAGCGACAAAACTTTTGGCAAAAAAAACTACGATTGTTGGGACAATTAGAGCAAATAAAAAAGAACTACCAAGACTGGCAAAACTGAAAAACGACGACATGGCACTTTTCTCAACCAAACTCTATCGCTCAAATAATTGTATGTTGACAGTTTACAAAGCCAAACCAACAAAGAAAGTTCTAATTCTCAGTTCAATGAACAATTCCGTACAAGTTGAAGAAAATGACACCCGAACACTGGAAACAATTCAGTTGTATAATAGCACCAAATTTGGCGTAGATGTGACTGACCAAATAGCCAGAAATTATTCGGTAAAATCTAAATCACGGAGATGGCCTTTGCAAGTATTTTTTAATATCATGGATTTAGCCGGGATAAATGCATGGGTGTTATATAAAGAAACTACGGGAGGAGAAATTACAAGACAGGAATTTCTATTCCAATTGGCAGAAGAACTTGCAATTGAATACAAACAAGAGATAGGCAAAGAAAATCAACCAATACCCATCGCAAGTATAAGTACAGGTTCCCGTGAACGGAAAACATGTCAGATAAGGTATTGTAAAGATAATAAGGCGAATAAAATCTGTATAAAATGTAAAAAGTACGTATGCGGAAAATGTACAGTTGAGAAGCCTATTTATAAAAAGTGCGACGAAAAAGAATAAAATGTAGTTTATGTACTCTTGAATAAAAGAAAATATATTTTTATACTGGTAAGCTGGCTATTGGTCTGCATTAAATATTGAAAAATAAAAGTTGTGAAAGACCGGTCATTTGACCGGCCGCGGTAGGAATAGGTATACGTGAAGTGTCGGTAGGAATAGTGTTAATGAAAATACAATTTATTCTTATACAAGACAACACCAAAAAGAGATATTCACTGCTTGATCGCAAGACGATGACTAACTTCTCAGTTCCTCGTTCTTCTTCAACCGTCTTTTCGTATAACCACTTATCGCTGCACACCGCTACATTCCAACGGTCCTACGAATGCTTATTTACATTGCGATAGCGTCTCACTCTTATGATCTAATCGGTATCAGCAGTCCTAAATAAACATTCCTTTATATCGCGTGAATGCTATCGGCAGTCGTAAAACCTGTCGTAAAAACTATCGGCTCTCAGGTATGCTTTAGTTCGTATTCCCTTTGTCGAATTTCCCTATCTCACATACATAATATTGCAACTCAACACGTGGCTGCCTCACGTACCGAGGCGCGCTACACCTCTTTTACACCATCCGCCAACGTACTAAAAACAAAGTGGTTTGGTACCACTGTATCGGAGACGCCTGAGATACTAAGATAGGCAACTCGCTTTATTTTTCCAACACTTTCCCTTTTATCTAGGTGTCGTAGATTCCCTCAACATAAACTTAATAGTTTCACACAGGTATCATGCTTGTTACGAACTAAGGCTTTGGTTAATATATCGGCGGTCATCTTCTCCGTTCTTAAATAGTTCACAATAATATCACCTCGCTCTTGCGCTTCGTGTGAAAAATGATACCTTATATCTATATGTTTGCTACGGCCATGATAAACGCTATTCTTACATAGTTCTATGGCACTTTGGTTATCACAGTAAACTTTGGTTGGTTGCTTTAACAAATCATAGGCCTTCATATGTTTTAATAAGTTTCTATCGTATATAATCTCTTTTGTAACTTCTGAAAGGCTCATATATTCAGCTTCCTTAGTGGAAAGGGCAACTGACTTCTGCTTCTTACTGTTCCAGCTAACTGGACCCCCTGTAATGTGTACACTGTACCCTGAACACGATCGTCTATCACTAGTATCTCCTGCCCAATCTGCGTCTACATACCCTAATAAACTGATTTCGTCTTTAGTATAAGTTATCCCATAGTCCGTAGTTCCTTTTAAATATCGTAAAACTCTTTTCGCCATTTTCCAATGGATTGTTTTCGGATATGAGCAGAAACGACTCAATAAACTAGCTGCTAACGCTATGTCAGGTCTAGTTGCATTCGCGAGATAAATCAAGCAACCCACTAATTCTTTTTATGATTGATCAATCCTGTTTTCATCTTCATTTCTTACTTGTAACATCAAATCATTTATATTTATGCTCGTCTCTAACGGTGTACTAACTGGATTACATTCCGTTAGACGAAATTTCTCCAAACATCTTGGATGTATTTCTTCTGCGTTATTTTAATCGTTCCGAGATTTTCATCTCTGTCTACGTGTATTCCTAAAATGTCCTTAACTTTTCGTAGATCTTTCATTTTAAACTTTTATTTCAGCAAACTTTTGATTTCACCTACGCGCGATAAGTCTGCTGACGCTACTAATAAGTCGTCTACATAGATGACTATTATCGCATCATTATTTCCTCTCGAATCAACGTAAACGCAAGGATTCACTGCTGTGTTACTAAAACCTAACTGAATCAAATAATTGTCTAATTTACGATACCATTCACGCCCTGCTTGTTTTAATCCATACAATGGTTTCATTAGTTTACAGACTTTGTCATCCTTGCCTGGTATCACAAAGTTCTCGGGTTGTTCCATATATATTTCATCTGTAAGATCCCCCTGGACGTAAGCAGTAACAACATCTAATTGATGTACGTACATATTTTTTATTACACTGATCCCTAATAGGCTACGTATGGTTTCAAGTCTAGCTACAGGTGCGAATACTTCGTCAAAATCTATTCCTTCACATTGTTGATCGCCCCTCGCATCTAACTTTGCTTTAAATCTATCAATAGAACCGTCTTGATTTTTCTTTAATTTAAATACCCATTTACATTTCAATACCTTTTTGTTTTTCGGTTTATTCACTAGTGTCCACGTGTTATTTTCTATTAAAGCGTCGTATTCCGATCTCATTGCTATTAGTCATTGTTCATCTTCTGAGCTGTTCAAGGCTTCTTTAACGGTTTGTGGTTCTTCTGGAATAGGCCTCGTCTGATAAAGCTTTCAATTCTTGGACGTCCCGGCGCTCGATGAAGATGAGGAGTTTTAATTTGATCTATGCTGGTTCTTTGAATATTTTTAGCTTCCTCTTCGTCACCTGGTCACTTCTTCACCACGATTTCTTTTTCTTCAACAGCTATTGACTCCAAAGGTACTTTAAATAGTTGTGGTTCGTCTCCACATATGCTCACATTTTGGTCTTAGATGAATCGAACGTCTCTACACTTGATGACTGTTCGAGTTCCTTGTTCCCATAAGCAATATGCTTTCGCCTCATCTGAATACCCTACCAATACGTATTCTTTGCCTTTGGCCTCGAACTTATTTCGACGTTTTCTTTTTTCTAGAGCTATTACTCTACTTCCAAATTTTCTCATAAATCCCACATATGGTTTCTCACCTGACCAATCTTCGTGTGGTGTGACTTCGTCATTTGCCCTTGTAGGACATCTGTTCCTGATATACGCTCCTGTCGAAATCGCTTCAGCCCACAAGGAAATGGGTAACTGTGCTTGCATGAGCACACACCGTGCCATTTCACCGAGCGTACGATTTGCTCTTTCTGACACTCCATTTTGCTGAGGTGTGTATTGCACGGTGAGCTCTCTTCCTATACCTTGTGCTCTTAAATAGTCATTGAATTCTTCGAGCAATATTCCTTTCCGTTGTCAGTTCTTAACTTCTTTATTTTATGTCCTGTTTGATTTTCCACGTAGGCTTTGTATGCCTTGAATGCATCCAACACATCTGAGCGCTTGTTTAATGTCTTAATTTGGATGTAACGAGTCTTATCATCAATAAACGTTACAAAGTACTTCGCTCCCCCTAAAGATGTTGTGCTGAATGGGCCACAAATATCACTATGCACCAACCCTAGTACATTTATCTCTCTTCGGGTTGATGTCTTGAAAGGCAGTTGATGAATTTTGCTCTTTTGGCAAACCTCGCACACTGGATTTGAACTATCCAATTTATCATTCATATCTACCACTAATTGTTTATTTTTCATCTTACGCATATCATTGAAGTTTAGATGCCCGAGTCTCGTGTGCCATTTAATTAATCTGCTGCAATTTTCTTTTTGTATCATAGCGCTGTGTTTATCAGCTTCTTCGACTACGTACAAGCAATTTTCTTCCTTCGCAGTCATTGCTACAGATCCATCTTTACGTCTTATTTTTGCACCGTCTTTATAGAACGTCACCGTATACCCATTCTTGGTAATTTGAGATACTGATAGGAGATTGCTTTTGAAACTCGTGGCTAACATTACGTCCTTTAATTTTATTGGATTTTCTTCTTTCCCTATATTTACTTTAATTTCAATCGTACCTCTTCCAGTAGAATTCACGCTTTCTTCGGTGGCTGTATAAATCTTCGTGCAGTGCTCATCCAGGTTGACAAATTTATCTTCCTCGCTGCTTAAATGTGTAGTTGCACCACTATCTAGATACCAAACGTTTGGTTTTCTAGAATAATTCTTAAGCACTGTTGCCGCCAAGGCATCATTTTGTTTTTGACTTGTGTTTGCATTTTCGTATCGACAATCACTGGCCCGATGCCCATATTTCTTGCATATGTAGCGATAACCACTGAATCTAAACTTTCTTTCCTTATTTTTCACGCTCTCACCTTGTTTGTGTTTTGTGTAATTATTTTGTTTATTCTTAGTCACCAAAGCATTATCATAGCTTGTTTCTCCAGATACTGTGTAAACTTCCCCTCTCCGTGCTTCTTCTTCAATGAGCTTAACTTTCAAACTCTCTAGATCGGGTAATTCATCTCGTGACTCTATAGCGATAATAAAGTTTTCGTATGCAGCTGGTATTGAACTTAACAACATTATCGACACAAGTTCATCTGGAATAGAAATTCCCACTTCTTCTAATTGCTCAACCTTACACTGGAATTCATTTACATACTGCGACATAGTTTGATCAGTGCCTTTTTTCATTCTGTATAATTGTTTATACAAAGCAGCTGTTCGCACGGGACCTCTTGATTCATTAACTTTCTTTAAATTTTCCCATGCCTCATTAGATGTCGCAGCTCTTTTTATATGATTAAGTTGGGTTTCTTCAACACTTAGCAATATTACGGCTAGCGCTTTTTCATCCTTTTTTGTCCATTCAGTTGTATTCTCCCTGATTTTAGTTTCATTTCCTCTTACGTAATGCCAAATTCATTATATATAAATAAGCTTTACAATTGAATTTTCCAGGATTCGTAATTTTTCTCACCAAGCTTTTATACTTGATTAAGATTTAATGTAGCTGTGACGTTCCGCCACGATTTCCCACATTAATTTTTTGCCAGTAGTATAACTAAAACACGAGTAGTACCATTTCTAGTGATTTAAAGGAATATTTTATTAAACAATACATAATAGTTATATAGAGGTCTGATCAACCAGATTCTAATAGTTAATATAAAATTTAACAACAACCATTTTCTCTGATCTAAATATTAATATAAAAATAAATAACAATCACCTTCGATAATTTAAATAAAAGAACCACTAAGTAATACCAGTAATTTAAATAAGAAAAATTAACTAAACGTAAAGTAATATTATAACGAATAAATATTCAGAAGAGAACTTGAAACTCATTTTGATAATCGGAATCGGATGAAACATACTCGTGAAAGGAAAAGGAAATATAAATTATCGACTCTTAGAAACCCTACACAGAAATCGTTGGCCGATGACATACGCCCTCTCCAATAACCATATTAGTAATATAAATAAGAGAATAAGGAAAGTTGAAATGGAAGAAAGGCATATGCTTTCTTTCAATAATATATAAGCGAAGGGTCGAAGTGATTTCTAGAACCTGAGCCTGGGAAGATCGAAGGATCTCGAAATGTGTTGTTGGAAAGAGAATCATGGCACCAAAGTGTCCAGTGTCCGTCGAGTACCCCTTCGCTCTCCCCAGAGAAAGTCACTGTTATTCTAAGTTCTGGAAAACCATAGGCGTAGAAGCGGCTTGGGCCGTGGTTGTATTAGTCCTAAGGACTGGTATAATTATGATTAACTGGTGCTCCTGCACCTATGCAATGGTAATATAACGAAATAAGAGAGAATGGATAAGAAGGAATGAATGTGTGAGGAGTAATGCGTGATCCCGATAATATTGAGCTAGTGATAAGTTAGTCCATGTGTGAATAATAATTTGAAGCCTGATTGCATGATGAGAAACCAATGTAACTGTTGCCCCGGGGGTCGAAAGGAGAAACCTTCTGGACAATAGCCGCCATAGGCAGCGTTGATGTGTGGAGAACAGAGCGGATGTCCTATTAAGTGACGAAGATAATTGATTTATGATATGGCCGGATTGGAACCTTTTCCAAATAGAGATATCTTTGTTAAAAACAATTCTAGAAAGAAAACGGAACTTGGTAGGAGTAGGGAGGTCGGTCCTATAGGTCAGCCCTATGCCACCTCCACTTTTTTCTTTATGTTTTAAGGTTATATAAGGAGGGACTTTTTGGCCCGCGAGGCACTTCTTTTCCACTTATTCACTTAGTTGACTTATTGACTTATTCACTTTTTCACTTACTTCATTTATTCTCTTGGTCAATTATTCTCTTATTCGAGTATTTGCTTAAAGTTCTTACTCATCAGATTCAACTATTAGCTTATTGATAAAACTAGTCCATATTCTTGTTCTCGTTTTGTTCACAACTATATATCTTATAATTTCACTTATTTTATTTTACATTCCAAATTTATATTATTTTTGCTTGTACGAAGTTATAATTCCTGCTCTATTTCGATTTGAAAATACACTTCCTTAATACTTTAATTTGGTGAACCTTAATTATTGTGCTTGTGAACCAATTAACCTGTGTGAGAAACCACCCATATCCCAGATCAACGTTGTTCTGATCACCGACGCTTCCGTCCGACGGCCCCAATTCGCCTTAGAACGAGAGAGTTTGGTAAAGTCCAAAGATTCACAACAACTAAAGTAAGTATTCGGCAAAGAAATAATTAATAAAATCATTCTAACCAAAGTTAATAGTAAAATCATCTTAATAGAGACTATAACCAATTACATCGAGAGTAGAATTAAACTAACACCGACAAGAATTTCAATCGTATACACAATAAATTAATTAACCGCATGGTCAATTTACTAATATAACTTGCCAACCTTCTAAATAACTGCCCATTGTGTTTTATAACTTCATCCTTTTTACCGTGGAATAACCTAAAATAATCCTATAAAATATTCTCGTCGTGTCATTTTTTATCGCTTCTTGGTCTTCGAAAAACGAATCTGCCTGGTCCCGGCTAAACTCGGTGAACGCAGAGTGGCCATACAGGCTTAGCAATAATACTTTCCATCATTCGTCAGTTGAGACGTAACATAGCTATATTCGCTTTTCTCGGCACTCGTCTTTTCACGCACTTATTTTTACTTTTTACTTCTTATTTCTGCTGCACGTGGTAAGCTAACCTAAAATTTTATTTTAGCAGCGTTATGCTAATCAAATTCTTTTTCCTTTACAAAAATGATACTGGGCCCATAACCTGTCGGGTATTTTATTCAACAGAACTACGCAGTATCGTTGAAAAAGTATTTATTTATTATAACTGAGAAAATACATAATGTTGCAACTCAACACGTGCCTGCCTCATGTACCGCGGCGCGCTACACCTCTTTTACACCATCCGCCAACGTACTAAAAACAAAGTGGTTTGGTACCACTGTATCGGAGACGCCTGAGATACCAAGATAGGCAACTCGCTTTATTTTTCCAACATTCTACCTGTTTTGAAAAATGCAGCACTATACTATGTAGGGAATATCTCCCATATTACATCTGCAAAAATTAAAATTACTCCAATATTATACACATTACAATATTATAATAATAGTACAATACGGAATGAAGGAAGCAATTTAAATACATCTATATTTTCGTTTTATTTTCTTTGTTTCGAGATATCTTTGTAGGTTGATAATTTTGATTCGAAATCAGAAACTGATTTCTGAGTGTGTAGTGGTAATTTTTATCTTATATTTTCTAAAATTTCACGGTTAACATTCAACATATTTGACAACTATGTGCCGTCAGTCTTTGTTTCTATTTTTTATCTTTACTGAAAGTGTTCCCAGAATAGTTAAGACTGCAATAATCTTATATGAAATCATTTAGAAATTCATAAACTGACTTATTATTTAATTAAAAAATAATTTATTTTAAATGGTAGTAGCAATAGTTAAAATAAAAAAAAAGTGAGATAAGAATATAGGAGAGAGTAATAGTAAAAGTATTACTTACATTTCAATGTGCAATGTGCACAGAATAACATGCCATATTTAAAACTTACCGTGCGTGCAACGTATTTTTCCGGTTTTTGCAGTCTGTCACTAGAGCGCGGGTCACGTAAAAATTCGTATTTAGTAGAACAAATAAATTGAGTAAATATAGTTTTATTCATAAAAACAAAGTATTTTACGATTTATTGCGATTTTTCAGAATAGCCTTACTGCCGGGCGTTTTACAAAAAATGGCCCATTGCACACGTAATTTAGCGGCGAATTATACACGCATGCTATCTGTCGACGTAACATACAAACATAGACTTTACACCTATTAAATTGTATGGCTTGTTTGTGACATAAATAATATGTAAAAAGTATGACTTGGAAATTACATCAACACGTGATGTAAATTTTCTGTCAGATTAAGGTCATAACTTTTACAGCAGGATACTTCGTCAGAATTTAATCATATTTACCTATAAATTTTATGTCAAAAAAATGATCTAAGTCCAACATCATATTAACGTTTTTTGTTAAATTGGTGGGTACGCATTTAGAATATACATTTACAATTCTTATATCAAAGAGTTTAATTGATTCCTAGTTTTATAAAAATTATCTTTAATAATCAATTTTAATCATGCAAAATCGTACAAATTTATATACACTTTGAATAATAATTGATACAACGAAATATAAAATTTATATTAATCATCATTTGATCAGCAAAAAAATAATTTAATTAATTAATAAATTCAATAGAATTATATAGTTAAATAATATATTCTAAACTTTTATAAAAATATATAAAATTTAGATGTTTAAAAGATGTTAATTTTAACAATAATCTGCTTTCTTCTTTTTTCCTGTTCTTATTCTTCTTCTTTTGGTTTAACATAAACAAAATATAATCCCAGCAAACACATTTACGTAAAAATGAAGTCAATTTGCTGCCATTAAAAATAATCTTGAACGTAAGAAATTGGTTTAAAAACTAGTTATTTTAAGGTCCCTTTTTCGCACTTTTTGACGAATAATACATACATAATGAGATTGATACGTGATTATAACGTTCTCTCATTTAATAACGTATTTACATTTAGTGTTTAGTTTTGCTTGTTCTTTCATTTAATTTTTACTTTACAATGAATATTACTTGTAGTGGGTGCAATTTTAGGGTTGCTAAACCTATCAAATGCAGCCTGTGTGGAATTGCATCTCATCCGATTTGCCTTTCTTGGACTGGGCATCCATTTAATAAAGGAAAGTTTTTGAGCTGTAGAAGCAATGTTTAATCTCCATTGAGTAATATCTCTAATTTATCGAACTCTGCAATTACCAGTAAGGTTATTCGTGAGATTATTAGAGAAGAACTTAATGTTCTGAGAGAGGACATAAAAGGGGAACTAAGGAAACTTGAAATGGACACAATTGCTATCAATGATAGAGTTTCCAATATTGAAGAGAGTATAATCAGTTCAAATAATTCTTCGAATTTAGCCGTTGATTATAATGATATTATTAGCGAGATTGAGGAGAGAAATTGGAGGTCAAATAATATTATTTTATTTCATGTGGATGAGAATATTGCCTCTACCTCGTCAGCGCCTCCTCTGTCGGATGAAGAAATTGTTAGTAATATTATCAAGATTATTGATCCCTCTGTTCATATGAGGTCAAGGATGAGGAGAATTGGGAAGAGATCATCTGATAAATCTCATCCTATTTGTTTAACCCTGAGCTCGAAAAAGGAAGTAATCTCCATTTTGAAAAATAAGTCTAGGTATAGTGGTCCTGTAGTCATTGCCCAGGATCGTACTAAGGCGCAGCGCGATTATTTACGTGCTCTAAAATCTGAATTAAAAGCGAGAACTATTGATGGTAATCAGAACCTAACCATTAAATATTTTAATGGTACGCCAAAAATTGTTAATTCTAAATCTAATCGCAAAAAAAATTGACTTGTTCCTAAGATTTATTATCAAAATGTTCGGGTCTTTTAAAATACAATATTTACAGACTAGATCGGAATAATCTAATCTTTTTAATCTAATCTAATCTTTTCGCGTGGTGGTGGTGTTCTGATTGCTGTTAGTAAACATCTCTCTAGCCATATTTTGAAGGTCTCAGTTCAGAATGTTCAGCAACTTTTTGTCAATGTCGCTCTTAATAACAAAACTGTTATTATTGGCGGGGTATATATTCCTCCGTGCTCAAACATCTCAATATATGAGTCTCATTGTAAATCGGTTGAGGAGATTTTTCTTACCAATGCTTCATCTGACCTTGTTATTTTTGGTGACTAATTTATCGCACTGCTTTATTTTTAATTATCTTAATGATCTACTTGCTTGTCAATCTATAGGTCGTTGTTCTGTATTGAATCATGCTCAATTAATTTGTGATTATTTTAATTTATTTATTAGGTGTTGGAATTAATTCGTAGCGTTTGATGAGAGATGGCGTGGTTATTACAGTGTTCTGTTTTTACCTTCAGAAACAAATTGATCGTTAAACAGCTGTTATTAAGTACTGTTTTTACGACGCATCTTATTTTTAATTGTTAATAACAACAAATTTTTTTTTTATTGTTAATAACAATTTATACCAAATAAAGTGTTTATGCGGGGAGTTTTATTACATTATTTTAATATGAAAAAAAGTGCTGCAGAAAGTCATCGGATTTTAGTAGAAGTTTACGGTGAACATGCTTTAGCTGATCAAACGTGTCGGAAATGGTTTGCGCGTTTTAAGAGTGGTGATTTTGATTTAGACGACAAGGAACGACCTGGACAGCCAAAAAAATTTGAAGATAAAGAATTGGAGGATTTACTCGAAGAAAATTCATGTCAAACACTTCAAGAGTTATCTACATCTTTGGAGGTTGATTTATCCACGGTAGGAAAACGCCTTAAAGCTTTGGGAATGATCCAAAAGGAAGGAAATTGGGTCCCATATGAATTAAAACCGAGAGACATTGAAAGACGTTTTATGACCTGTGAACTACTGCTTGCACGGTACAAAAGAAAAAGTTTTCTACATCGTATTGTTACTGGCGATGAAAAATTGATATATTACGACAATCCAAAACGCAAAAGATCATGGGTTAAGTCCGGACTACCATCATCATCAGTGGCAAAACGCAATATTCATGGATCTAAGCTCCTCCTTTGTATTTGGCGGGATCAACAAGGTGTAGTTTATTATGAATTGTTAAAACCCAATGAAACCATCACTGGGGATCGCTACCGGTTACAATTAATGCGTTTGAGTCGTGCATTGAAGGAAAAACGGCCGGAATGGAGCAAAAGGCACGATAAAGTTATTTTACTGCACGACAATGCTCGACCTCACGTGGCGAAACCAGTGAAAACATACCTGGAAACATTGAAATGGGAAGTCTTAACCCACCCGCTGTATTCTCCGGATATTGCCCCTTCGGATTACCACCTGTTTCGATCAATGGCTCATGGTTTATCAGGGGAAAAATTAATATCTTATGAGGATTGCCAAAATTGGATCGATTCATGGATTGCCTCCAAGGACGAAGAGTTTTTTCGACGGGGTATTCGACAGTTACCTGAAAAATGGGAAAAAGTAGTAGCAAGCGATGAGCAGTATTTTCAATAATGTAATTTTTTACTTTCATTTCAAATATTATTTACCTTTTGTATTTACTTTTGTTTCGTCGAGTTTAAAATAATTTCCACGAAAACTGTGAATTTTTAAATTGTCTTTTACTAACAATAAGATTAGAATATTGGAATAGTAGTATATAAGTTTTCACTTTTATTATGTGTTAACACTAACTGTTAGTTACTTCGTTACAACGTTCGTTATTCCTTCTGATCCAACGTTTTGAGAGGATGTTGTACTCAAGTAACAGAAAAAAATTGTAAAAATTCCGGAATGTGGTCTACATTAAGATGTGCTTTTTACGCAAACCGAAAAATTTAGGCTCTTTGCATGAAAAATCAAAATGTGAAAAAAACAAAACAAAATCGTGTTTCTCCGTAAATCATGACTTATATCTCGGAAACTAATAGTTTTTAGTATAAAATTTACAAAGGATAATTTGTTCCTTATGAAATTGTCTTTAAAGTGGAAAAAGAGCTAAATGCAAAATTGCCAATATTTACTTGCAAATGGCGGTTGCGTAAAAGAACAAAATTCTGGAAACGCATCTTTTTACAGAATGTTTTTTAATAGTTAACATAAGTATATTTTCATGAAATTTATGAACAAGTAACAGTACTTTAAAAGCAATAAGTATGTTCAATTTCGCTTTTGTACGTTCAATAGTATTTGCAGAAAGCAAAATTTAATTAGAAAAATTTGTTTGTTGATGAATTGCACCACAAGAAGCCTAAATCTTATATCGTTTTTGATTTTTTGATACATTGTAGTAGAGGAAAAGAACAATATGTATATTTCACTTTTTATAAATATTATTTAATAAGGCCTTACGGATTAATTTATTAATTTATATTAATATATTATTTAATAGGAGAATGTAAAGAAAAATGGTAATTTGCGGCATTTGTTAATTAAGCTAACCAAGAAACGAATAATCAACTTTTTGAAATTCTAAACCGACAAAAACAAAAGTCTTGTTAAAACGCAACTTTTGGCTCACAATTTGTTATGTTTTCGTCTGTAGATCGTGAGTGACGTAACTTTAAAGTCTGCATTTGATAACAAGAACAGTATTATAGGTACAGCTATTTTGTTTAAAGTGGTCTATAGTGTTAATCGTCTACTTTTACCCTGTAGAAAAAATTACCCCTAACTTTCTATAGAATATCATTGTCGAAGTCTTACTAACCGAGCGGAAAAGAGTTGAGTACGACTAATTACGGCCGAGCGTAGAAACGAGACCCGCGTACAACGTAGCAAACTCAACTGCGCAACTTTAAATTGGTAAATCGTTCTGAAAATTCACTTTCTCGACTTCTGTACTATTTAGAAACATAATTTATTTTTATTTTGATACACCAGAACAAAACAAACGCAATAGCGGCCTCTGTTTTTCTTTATTATAAAATTTTCTTGCAATACTAGAAGTACAATAATATTTTATAATAAAGAATAACAGAGGTCATCATTGCGTTCGTTTATTGCGTTTGTTTATTTAGTTCATTGCTCACGGTTCACTAATTTTAGTTTAAAAGACAGGGTGAAAGTGGTTGTGGAGGCTCGACTCTGTTATAATTGTCTTAGACGGCATAATGTCCGATAATGTCTAATTCGTAGACGATGCAACGTATGTGGAGGGACGCACCACTCGCTCGCCCACCAGGACATTAGGGGGGAGCAAAGGCGGTCAAGCAATAGTCAATCTCTACCCAAGTAATCTCAGGATTTAACAAAGTCTTCGAACTCATTGTCGTATCTAACGCAGTTATCTCAAAGACTTCCGTGCTCTTATCGGAAAGCTTATCTCATCATCACTCATCTCGCCAAAAATCAAAAGTCGTCTCGAAAACAGCCATCTCATAATTTGTCTTCATCTTCCAGCTTACAATTAGTCTCCTCACCCACTAGGGCGTTTCGTCGCAAGTCATCTCGTTCGCAGGCACTATCTTCACACGGTAGAAAGACATCGAAAGACTATTCAGTAGAGTCCTCTGAAAGAGTTAGTCCTCCCCGATCCCTGTCATCTCTAGTCAGTGTACCTAATCACAACTAGAACTCTTCTGAAAAAGCTTCATTGCAATTAAGGTTAGGTAGGACATCTCATATCCCACATAGCTATCTCAAATCCATACTAAAGTCGCCAATCTCATCATCTCTCACATCATCTCAGACAGTAAAGAAAGTCCGATTCTCGATCATTTCGATTTATCATGAAGGGTGATTCAGAACTTATGGCATTGCATACTAGATTTGGTTGGGTAGTATTACGAGCAACCGCCGAACAAAATAAATTCAATCTCTTAACACCTTCTGTACGGTCGATTTTCGACCTTATATGATCAGCCTGCATTATCATGAGAGCGCGTAGGTAGTTCGAGAGTTTTCACGTAGAGTTTTCATCCCCACCAAGAGTGCTGCTTCGGGCGGCCACATCCATAGGTCCCACTTTTCCCGAAACAAGCATCCATTCTGTTTCCAGACGCCCTACTGAGTAGACGGAAAGAATTCGAGCGCTAGACGACTTACTATAAAGACCCTTTGTGCTAGACAAAGACCGAGCGACTATAAAGCTAAGTACCTTTGTAAGACTTTCTATTGTAGACCTCTAAGGTCTCGAACCTTATATTTGTATCAGCATATTTATTTGTGTATTCACCATCTTCAAGGGATTTTTATGCCGAAAGGCTTTTCCCCTTAGAGCCAATAAGGGAACATAGTTCTCTCTGGCTCAACCACGTGTCTTATTTATCGCCTAATCCATAATTCCACCTTCACAGCTATTAATAAAAAGAATCGCGAGAGGACTCCATGTTGGAGGAATTTCGCACTATACATTTTGGTGCCTCCTGTGAGGTGTGAATTCCACGGCTGGTTTACGGACCATTTGACTAGATCGGGTAACTAGACGATTTCCAAGATAAGAGCTGCGTGGTTGAGTATACTGAGTTTGCTGAACACGACGGTATCCAGCTTGCTGGGCTACGATAGAAGTTCTACACAAAGATAAGTACATTCAATTTCTCCACGTACGCCGAGGCGTACGTAATAATTAATTTGACTTGATAATACAAAAGATCCTTGGAATTGCGTCTTCCATCTATTTTTATGGTCGTTCGCGATTCCCTGTGAGTCTTAATTTGCATGACCGAATATATTATAGAGACATAATTCATTTTGTTGCACGATTGAAATTATTGTGGTACTACGTACATCCATACTCTTATCGATTCGAGAAATCTCGGTGTGTTGCATGTGAAAATCATATTTTATCCGATTCAAGAATCTTCGATTGCACGTGTAACGGAATCCCTTATTCGATTCGAGAAATTTCGGTGTTACGTGTACAATCATATTTCTTTGTCCAACTCGAGAATCGTCGATTACACACGGAGCCCTTTTGTTTTTTAATTAAGAAATTTCGGTGTGTTACGTGTAAAATTTGTATTTCTTAACCGACACGAGAATTCTCGATTGCACGTATAAGGTAATACTCCTTTGTTCAATTCGAGAAATTTCGGTGTGTTACGTGTAAAATTTATATTTCCTTGTCCAAATCGAGAATCTTCGATTGCACGTGTAACGGAATTCCTTGTTCAGTTCGAGAAACTTCGATATATTGCACGTGGCGATAAGTGGTGTCATATCCGGTTAGGGAAATTCCGGGCGTTGCACGCGGACGGTAATAAAGTTTTTGTCGAGCCACGAGACCTTTGTCCTTGTCTTGTAAGGAATTGCGGCAGAGGGGGAAGCGACACTCGCCGTGAGCAGGGCACCTTTGGATTCCGGGAGTAGGATCGAGTCTGACGTCATCACGGGCCGGCCGTCCCCATCACCAAGCGATTAACACACGCCGCGTAGGGATACTTATCGCGCGTTAAGGTGTAAGCGTAGGGATACACAAGGCGCGTTAAACTCACACGTCGGGGTAACAGTCCAGACTACGGCATTTCGAAATTCGTGTTAATAATTAATTAGTCGACTTCGCACGAAATGGAGGTCACGAAACGCCTTAAAGGTGAACGGGCGCATCTTAAGGCGCGATTGACACACCTAGAGAGGCTCATAGTGCAGGGAAAATTAGATATAAATGAGATGAGGTCCCGTCACGGTAGGCTCCGGGAGCAATTAAAGGACTACGAACTGTCCAGTGTAAAGGGTTTAAACGACGGCGAATTTACCGACTTCGACGAACTGGCTGACCGGTACTACGCGATCGAAACAAGGATTAACGGGATCGCGGGTGCTAGCATTCCAACTCCAAGCCCGAATCCGTCGAGGGCAACGGTCGAAACTCCACGTGCGATAGCATTATCCCACATCGACCTCCCGCATTTCGACGGCGACTTAGAATCGTGGCCCGCTTATAAAGAGAATTTCGTGTCTCTTATCGATGAACGCACGGATTTATCAGAGGTTGACAAGTTTTCGTATCTGCGAGGTTCGCTACGAGGTTCGGCTCGTAACGCCCTCAATAGCAATCGCCCCACGGCAGCGAATTATAAGATCGCGTGGAATGCGTTGTTGGAGACGTACGACCGACCGCGATTATTAATAGCACACGCGATAGACGCGATATTAGACTTGGAGATACCGAGGGATAACGATCGTGCCGGGCTGGAAGGCCTTATGCACGACGCTCGCGCGCGCGTCAATCATCTAACATCATTGGGATTAACCCCGCTGACTGTACTGACACACCTATACGCACGACTGACACCAAGACAACACCAGGCCGAATGGCCCAAACGTGCAGGTTCCGACGCGTATCCCAGTATTGAAGACTTATTTACATTTTGGATCGATAAATTGGTAGAGTTGCCTTCAACGACGAAATCGTCTGTTCGAAAGGACAGAGGACGCGATCATCCGGGCGCGAGTTCGAATAGATATCCTAGGAAACGCAAACGAGATGACAACCGAACAACATCGCGACCATCGAGGGGGAAGTTCGATCGCGCCGCAGCTTTCGTTACCGGGACCAAGGGAAACTGCCCGGGGTGCAATCGCGCGAGTCATCAATTATCTAGATGTCCACGGTTTCGCGAGCTTTCCAAGGAGGCGAGGTGGAATCTGGTGAAGCGGCGTCAGGGTTGCCAGATTTGCCTGCGTCGACTCACGGGGGTATGCCGGGCGGACCCCTGCCTTGTTTGCAATAAAGCACATCACGCGGCGTTACACCCCAACGAAGGGGGTACCGCGATTATTACCGAGGCGCAAGAAACGAGAACAGGCGCGAAAGAAGAAGTTGTCGCGACGAATACCCAACCGCAATGACTAATTCCAGTGTTACAAGCGAGTTTATCGGCAACGGCCCAGTTGATGATGAGTGCGATATGTCAAGTTCGCAGAAGAGACGGAGACTGCGTCGATTGTCGCGCTTTATTGGATACGTGCGCAGCAGCCCACTTTATAACCGCGAAAGTCGCGCGGAGACTAAATTTACCCATAAGACTGTATTCTATTCCGATCGGTGCGATAAACGACACACATACTCGAACGACGGGAATTGTAGAAGTAATGATGCGATCTAAGATTAACGAATATAGTCGCAGTTTAACACTACTCGTGGTAACAAAAATTGCGGATAGGGTCCCATACGAGGAGTTCCCGCGCGAATTAATACGTATTCCACCCAATCAAAGACTAGCTGATCCGGAGTTTCATTTACCGCGACCGGTCGACCTCCTTATCGGTTCCGGAGCAACCTTGGCTCTTATGTCCGTAGGACAGTTTTCCCTTTCACGCGAAGGCGGGGACTTGATAATGCAAAAAACCCAGTTGGGGTGGGTGGTGGCCGGCGGAATCGAATTAAGTAAGAGAAAGGGTGGAACCACCCTTTGCGCCGCGACAAGATTAGAAAGACAACTAGAAAGATTTTGGGACATAGAAGACGCGGTCGTAGCCAAACCCGAAGTAATGATAGGGATAGATTGCGAAACCTATTATGACAAAACCACAACGCGAGACGAAACCGGACGATATATTGTGCGTCTACCTTTCCGCGATGAGGAACATAAGATCGGCGAGTCGCGTGCGATAGCGCTACGTCGATTTCGAAACTTGGAAAGAAAATTACACGCGAATCCGATTCTTCGAGCCGAATACGAAGGCGTCATGCGGGAGTATATAGAGTTAGGACACATGTCGCCTTTAAATGAAGAATCAACCGAAGGATATTATCTCCCCCATCACGCGGTCATTAAATCAAGTAGTACGACGACTAAGCTACGAGTTGTGTTCGACGCGTCCGCGAAAACTAGCACAGGAACTTCGCTTAACGATCTTCTGATGGTCGGACCTACCATTCAAGACAAATTAATAGAACATTTGTTGCGTTTTCGAACTTATCGTTACGTACTAACTGCAGATATCGAAAAAATGTACCGTCAAATATGGATACATCCGAATGATCGCCGTAATCAACGAATATTTTGGTATCAGGACGGACAACTCCCCGTATTCGAGCTTAATACGGTAACCTTCGGTGTCTCGTCGGCTCCCTTTCTGGCAATTCGTACCATACAGCAACTCGCGACGGATGAAGGCGCGAAACACCCTCTCGGAGCCGAGATCTTGAAACGCGATTTATATGTAGATGACCTCATCACAGGCGCGAATGACCTCGAACAGCTCGGGAGAATACGCGACCAAACGATCGGAATTTTAAAACGCGGCGGGTTTAACATTCGCCAGTGGGCGTCCAACCATCTGCCTACACTAGATCGATTAGATAAAAGGACTATCGACGTGGAGTTCTTTTCCGGGGAGAAATCCGTGCTAAAGACGTTGGGGATCTCATGGAACGCGTATCACGATCATCTTATCTACGCTGTAGCGTCAATCGATCTCGGCGAAGGGGTTACTAAGCGACAAATACTATCGGAAATCGCGAGAATATATGATCCGCTCGGGCTGCTAGGACCAGTCATTATGACTGCTAAGATTATCATGCAGAATTGTTGGAAGACGCGAGTCAAATGGGACGAATCAGTGCCCCTGACTTTACACTCCGCGTGGTCAACGTTCGCGGAGCAATTAAAATTAATCAATCAATTGACGGTAGAAAGACGCGTGAAAAAAAGGAGATAAAAAAGGAAAGAAAATTAAAATTCATACAATCCGACGTTTAAATAAAAATTTAAAGTTAAACGTTAAAGTTTTGTTTAAAAAATGAAGAAATAGTAATTGACTATGACGTCACAGATCGAATTTAAATATACGCTCTAACATTGTTCGCGGCTTTTTTGCTTATTAACACATTTAAATATTATTCTTATAGCGCTACAGTAGTGGCTCCTTACAAGAAATCAGCCAATACTTGTACGCCCAGATTTTTTTGAAACTTTACACACTTATAGATGTTGATTAGTACGATCACGTACGGGTAGCCGTTCCGTCGGAAATTCAACCCTTTTCGAGATATCGACCGATAAAATTTGAATAAAAAACTGAATATTCATTTTTATTTTTTTTTGTATTTTTTATGTTTATATTTATTTAAACATAATGTTTTATATATTAAAATTTTTTTTCTTCCTTTCGACAGTATGTTTTATTACTTTTATGAAAGATAAAAAGTTAAATATGTTGTATTTTTTTTTACTTCCGATCAGTCAAGTTTCCTTTTGTCTAGGACTGTACTCAACAAACCAATGCAGAACGGGGGGAAGGGGGGGCGGAGATATCTTTATCGCCTTTTCTTTATAATAAAAAAATAAGAACCTTTTATAATAGAAAAATAAAATCATTTATTACGCTTTTTATTTTTTTATTATAGTCCAGTCCATCGAGCCGATTTTTGAGCTAAAAATGGACGTTGCTCCGACTTAACAGCAAAAAATTTTAAATGATCTGGAAAATGGTCTACGTTAGGATGTGGATTATGCGTATTCCAAGAAATGCCAGTTTTTTCTCCGAGGTAATGCCTAACGATACCAAGGAGTAAATAAGGAAGAAAATACGCATTTAAAAGTAACCGCCTGCCTTACCCTTGGTTACGTATTCTCAAAGACAGTTTTTTCTCCGAGGTAATGCCTAACGATACCAAAGCGTAAATAAGAAAGAAAACACGCATTTAAAAGTAACCACCTGCCTTACCCTTGGTTACGTACTCTCAAAGACAGTTTTTCTCCGAGGTAATGCCTAACAATACCGAAGCGTAAATAAGAAAGAAAATACGCATTTAAAAGTAACTGTCGAAAACAAGATTGTTATCGATATATAGAAGTAACATAAGAAACAAAAGAAATGGCGTAGGAATACTTAAAGGACGAAAAGTAGGTGGGATAAAACCTATAAATAAGGCAACCCAACAGCCGCATGATATACTTCGTCTTTTTCTCTTGCCTAATAATCAAATCAGTATCTTTTCATTATGTCATCGCCACATAGTCGCATAATTCTTCTTATTGTTACTTATACTTATACTTTTATTACCGGAGTTAAATTTGTATTTCGATAACTATTTGAATTTTGGTCACACGCAATAATTTTATCTCGTATAATAATTTTCGTCTAATATCATATCTTATTTTATACTTTATCTTAACTTCTCTACGTAGAAAGTACATTATGTTACGAGCTATAATCTAATTTGTATTCGACTTAATGTCATAAAATTATAATTTACTTCGTGTTGGTTTTTGCACTACTAAAGATTTTGATTGTTACGATTAAATTTAAGTAGAATTATAATTTCCGTTATATCACTCTCAACCTACGTCAACTCCATTCAATTCCAAAATATTTCACCCACGAACCGTTTGAACCTTCAATCACCTCTCTGAGGACTCCGATCTCCGGTCATATTTTAACAACTAAACAACCAACCTCGTAAGTACTAAATCCACTTATCGACTATATTTTGCAAATGTGCGAACTAAAGTATTAAATTTAGCCATATCCGTAAAATATTCTCAAAATCCCGTGTCTTATTGTCGCTTAACATCCAAATAAACGAACCTGCCTGGTCCCGGCTAAACTCGGTGAAAGCAGAGTGGCCACAACAGGCTTAGCACTACTACTTACCATCATCCGTCAGTTGGAACGTAACAAATATTTAAGTAGATTTTCTCGAATGAGACGTAAATGAAATTTCGCAATTGTTATATTCTTTTTAGACGTAATTTTGTAAAGTATGTAAGTATTGTAAATCGAAAGGTCCATCATATGGAAAAATAGTTTCTTACACCACTTTAGAGTTTTACGAATAGTATTAATGGAATTTAAAATCATATCCGTTTTATTCACTGCTCCCATAACGCGATTATAGTCTACTACGACAGTTGGTTTTAGAATTGGACATTATTGGGCAGTTGTTGATAACAAACGAATAGTGCCTTCGTTCGAAAAGAGCGGCTCCGGATGGGCGCTATCTGGCGCTGTTTGTTCGCAGCGGGTAAATTTTCCTGAGCGCCGAAAGGCGCTGTTCGCTGAGAGTGAGCATCTATAGCTGACCGCCTTAAGGCGCTGTTTGCCGCGAAAGGGTTAAACAATGTATAGTTAGTAGGACCGATGGAACATTGCAGCGAGCAGCGATAAGTTGTTATAAGAAAAGACGGTTGAAAAAGAACGAAGGACTGAGAAGTTAGTCATCGTCTAGCCATCAAGCAGTGAACGTCTCTTATTTGTATTTTCTTGTTACCAGAATATATTGCATCTTCAATGAAATGGTCTTTTTATCTTTATAAACAATCCTTTATTAACACCAATATTCCTACTCTTCGATAGGCAGATATTCATAGAAAGACTGATGAGAAGAAAGGAATCCTACATATATATATGTAACGAAATATAGTTAGTGATGGTCATATTTAATCAGTTAGACGCGCATGCGCCCTAATAAGAGAGACAGAGTATATAAAAGCAAGTAGCAATATAAAGACGGTTAATAATATATAAAATTTGAATTGTGAAACTGTTCATAGAGAGATTTTAGAAAGAGTGAAATATTAGCTGTAAATGTTTCTCTTATTTTCAGGTAATGTAACCAATGTAAATAGTGTATATTTTAGTAATTAGTAATTAGTTTTAAGATTGTTCAAATGAAATAATTCATAAAATAGTTTTAGAATTGTGTAAATAAATTAATAACTTTTAAAACTGTGTAAATAAAATAATAAACTCTTATTTGCAGAAACTCAAGGCAGTCTTATTTTACGATATATAAGGTCTTATGTATATAACAACAGAAATTTGTGGATTATTCCTGGGGAGATAAGCTGTTTTCACAGTGCAGTTAGTATGCAACTTTTTTTTTTCCCGGCAGGAGAGAAAACCATTATAGGCACCCCAAGCCCAAGTTCTTAGGGTACTGTCAGATTTAGTGCAGCTGCGATTCTGACCTCTTGTGAGGACAGTCCCGGGTGCACCACCTACCGACTAAAATCCTCCTGTTCTTACACCTGATGCCTAATATTAAGGAGGGAGTGGTAAGATCATTTATTCCATCACTCTGTCTCTCTATTTACAAGCATGGGGAGGGAGTTTACCCCAGCTACCTTACTCTAACTTATTTAATCCTAATTAAACTACGACTAGAGCTTATACTAGTTAGGCCTACTTAATCTATATAAAACTAACTTAACCGAACTTACTAAGTTGTGTACATCTTAAAACTACTATACATAAGTCTGAGTGTTAGGACTCAGAAGCAAATACACATGTATACACCACTACAGTATAATGCAATTATGCACACAAACGCACACAGGTTGGGGCACAGAACCCTTCTTATTCTCTAAGTCTGACCCGAGGTGGACGAGGCCTACGGCTTCTTGCAGCTGACTCTCGCTGTCTCTCCTCTTCCTCTTTGGATCTCATCACGAGTCCTGAGAAGGACTGGAAAGCGGCCCATTATAGCGACAAAAACAGCGGCAAGGAAGTCATCGTTGGCTTCCTTTACCGACCACTGCGGGAACCGTCCCTCCCATTCCCTCCGGTCATACAGGCTTCGAGCGCCTGCAGTCCCGCACCAAACACTAAATTTAATATTATTATGGTCCGAAAGATTTTCTTCTCCGTCCACCCTCCACCCTAAAAAGTGGGTCCGACAGACCCTACGCCAGGTCAACCACGGAGAATCCCTGAGGTTGCACGCATGTGGGTTGATCGACACGATTAAGCAGTGGGAGGCCAAATCACAGCCCAACCACGGAGCAGCTCACTCCTTAGGTTGCCTCTCCTGCTTGGGTCCTACATGAAAGACCTTGCATTAACCCTTTCGTATAATTTAGTGAGTCTTACTCGCGATAAAAATTTGGCCCAAACATGAATATCGCGAGTCTGACCAGCGACCAGATACTTAGGTCAAACGTAAACATAACAAGCCGAGCTCATTGACTGATTTTTTGGCCTTTATGATCGTGCCTGAATGTTAGTTCTTATCAGTATCTCATGATGGTTAGTCACGACTCTTATCGTTGCTGTTACGAAGCAGTTCAATTATTCAAATTTAAGAAACCTCTTCAAAATGAAAGATACAAAAGTGTTAAATGAAGGCAAAGATAACGAATCCTCTGATAGTGACGTAATTATGCATGTCGCAAAGCGTAGAAGGCGTATGATTGTAGATGAGAGTAGTGAAAAGAAAAGTACGACATAACAATCATGGATTTGGCAAAAAGAAAAAAACACCAATAGTTTGGAAGTATTCTGAACATCATGGAATAAAATCGTATGTCTTAAATAATTAAAGCGACATTCTAAGAATACTGAACCTATTCATTATTATATTTGATGACATGTTTTGAGAAATCCTGGTTACGGAAACAAATCGCTTCGCAGATCTGACAATACACGACAAGCGTAAAAAACCGTATGTGAACGACACTTGGTATCCTGTCACTTTAGTCGAAATCAATGCCTATTATGCATTATGTATTTTGATGGGTCAAACAAAAAAATCAAATATTCAACTTTATTGGACTAGAAGAGCTGTATTAGAAACGCCAATAATTAGTCAAACGATGCCTTTTAGGAGATTTCGGCAAATTTCGAAATTTTTGCATTTCTCCAATAATGAGAGTGATGATAGTAAACATCGACTTCGCAAGATAAGACCTGACATTTATTTTGGAATCAAGAATTTAAAGAAATTTACACACCCAATGAATGTTATCATAGATGAATCCTTAATGAGATGTTAAGGGCGTTTAACGTACAAACAATTTAATCCGTCAACAAGACCTCAGTTTGGAATAAAAATTTACAAATTGTGCGAGGCAAGTACCGGTTTCTGCCATGGATTTAAAATATATACCGGCCAGGACAGAATTAATCGAGACGATAGTGCGTCAAAGAACGTTGTGATAGAGTTGTTCAAATCTATAGTACACAAAGGATATACTTTATTCCTGGATAACTGGTACTCTTCACCCAACCTGATTCTAAAATTACACCAGCAAAAGACAAACATTATCGGGACGTTACGCAAAAACAGAAAAAATATTCCACAAGACATGCAAAAGCATATTTTGAATTTGTGTGGAGATGTTGCAATAATTTGATAGCTTTGCGATGGATAGACAAGCTCGACGTTTATATGCTGTACACAAAACACGAAACTATAAAGATGGTCGAAAAATCAAACAAACAATTACAGAAAGTAATGAAGCCGAAATGAATCGTAGAATATAACAAGAATATGAATGCAGTCGATCATCAAGATTAGATGTTAGCCTGTTTCCCAATAGTAAGAAAAGTCATGAAAGGATACCGAAAGCTCTTTTTTTACATATCAGATGTAGCTCTGTTCAATACATTTATTATGCAGAAAACAATTTACAGACGAAAACGGGAGATATATGTTGATTACATATAGCAGAGGAAATTTTAAGAATTGTTAAATTACCGGACTACAAAATGCGTGAGAAATCATCAGTTGAAACGCCCCTTCGACTCTCTACTTAATATTGGGCTCATTTCTCCCAAAATATAGATCCGACACCTCAGAATAAGCATCCAACAAGGGCGTGTAAAGTCTGCTATAAACATAAAATTCGAAGCGCAATGAAGTAACAATGCGCGAAATGTAAAGTGGCTTTACATCTGCCAGTACGTTTTAAGAGATATCATACCATAGAGGATTTTTAGAGTTGTACTACACTATTAAAAACAAAATATAATAAATTTATAATATCTATAAAAGTAAAAGCATTAGAGTTTATTACCTCAACAGCAATATCACGTAAAATTAATTAAACCATAGGTATAGCGGGCATCTACATTTTGGTTCGTATTACGACTGTTTACAAGCATCAGTCTGGTCCGTTTAGCACGCATCGATAGCTACCGCTTCGGCCCGTATCCTTGCAAACAGGGCAGCAACGTTTGTTTACAGATTTCGCAGCGTAATGTCCCCGCTCACCGCATTTATGGCAGAGACCCACCCTTGATGTGGGGCTAGGGCAATAGGCCGCTACTTGGCCCCTAGCCTGAAATCGGAAACATCTCAAAGGGCGTTTGTTCAGGACCAGGACCTTCGCCCTTGACCACCCAATGGCAATCAAGTCCCTTAAGATAGCCTCCCTTACGTTACCAAGTGGTGCCGAGACATAGTCTCCCCTTACCCGCATATATTTCTCCAACTCTGACAAAGAAGACCCGCTACCGCGTTGGCAATCTCTTGTCTTGTGGCCCCCGCGTCAAGGCCACAGACCATGAGTTCTCCTTTCCTGGACAGCAGGGAAACCTTTACCTCCGGCAAGGCGCGTTTTATTGCCTTTGCGAATTTTGCAGCCTTCTCCTTGAAGTTGGAACATAAAGCCCCCAGTTACCCCTCTTTCAATCCTTATACTTTCCACTGTTACTTCTCAACTGACGAGTGAGTTTAATTATGAAGCTAAGCCTGTTGTGGCCACTCTGCATTCACCGAGTTTAGCCGGGAGCAGGCAGGTTCGTTTATTCGAATATTAAGCGACGATAAAATATGGCAAAAGAGGCAATAAAACGCGAAAGATGGAATAAATTCGGTATGATTGAAGAACAGTGGTTGATTGAGTAGTTAGGAGAGTCTGGAATGAAGGGTTTTTTACAGGTGATAAAGATGCGACGATAAAGAGTAAGAAGGTTACAGGCGAGAGATTAGCAAGGTCACTGAGTTGTATCGGAGTTCTGATTATGGTTTGTACTTACTCTTTGAAGTTAGCGATATACGGAGTCAATCCTGTTTAGATGGAATATTGGTTTCTAGGTCTGATTAACTTCGATGATTATAGAAATAACTTGTTTATTGAATTAGCGCTTACAAACCTTAGCACTAACTGGATCACGTATGGTTTCGATCTTTCTGATCGATTGCTCAATATCAACATATTTCTAATATAATTTACGAGTCAAAACACTTACTCAGTACACGCTACTTATAAGAATTACTATTACTCGAGAACCTTGTTAATAACTTTACTAGAAAAAATAAAAGGCGAAACAAAAAGGCAAGACAAAACCCAAGGAGACTAGGCAAGACTAAAAAATGAGACGAAGAAGATGAACTATAATGAACAATAAGTGAAAAAAGCTTAAGGACTGTCCTTGTCTTGACTTATCCTCTCCCGATGCAGATTACAATAATCTTACCACTAATTAGCGCCTACCAATCTCCTTTTCGTTACGGGATTCGTTCCTGAGGATTGCATCCTCGCCCCACTCTTTGGGTCATGTCCGGTCCACGGACCGTTCGACATCACCTCTCTATCGTGGAAGCAAACTTCTAGAACTTTCTTTTAGAGAGGTCAATGTACTTTTCTATTTAATATGTTTTAGGAATATCCTCTTTTACCCTTTTATTTTCCACACGTGTCGTGGGGGTGTTGTGATTGATTTATTAGGGTTTAACTGGTCGCCATACGGCCATCTACCAAAGGTCACCAGAGTCGTTCGGTAGGGCGACTCTCTAAGTTTCACCTTTCAAATTTTATGTCTTTCAGGTTTCACCTAAAGAGTTGTCCTTTATAATAAATCTGTATTTTAGTTGGAAAAGCGTTTTTGCTGCAAGCGAGTGTGAGCTTTCGTATCAATGGAAGGGTTCTATTGATTCTTACTTCTTTGTATCGCTCAGTTCTGAAAATATGTATTATCATCTATGTATACGCTTGTACGACCGTTGCCTGCTCGGTACTTTTAAGTTATTTATCTATATACGATAGTCGTTGTATCACTTGCTTGCTTGTTTGTTGGTGTTTAATAATTGAAACTTCTACACTTTGTTGAATAATGAGATTTATTTATAATGACTTATAATTGCACAATTGCTGATCCCGTAATAGTTTGGATCTTCACTTATTATTTATGTTAGATATACGTTAGCTTGCTTGTAGGATAGCCGATGGCTATGATTATTACTACGGCGATTGCGTGCGATCTCACTTGTATTATGCTTGATGGTTTTTGAGAGAAGAACGCTTGTGCGACGTGAGTCGCACCTTATATATGGTGCTAGCGGGGGGAGAGGGCACATTCAAGACGGATTCGATAATCATCGGACGAGAAAAAATGAGAAATTCGGTTGAGGAATTTCTCACCCCTAAACAAACAGATAATTTTATCGAACCCCGATATGCACATCCCCCCCGGAAATCCTAAACATACACAGATAACGCCCCTTTATCCTCGACAATAAAGAAGCGATATAGCGTGATTGTTCGGCTTGATTGGTCCACTTAGCACCTATGGATATTTACTGATGGTCCTTATGATATAATGGTGTAAGGTTTCTTTCAAATCTCCTTGCGTTGTGTTGGTGACGCAACAATCTAAATGAAGTGTATGTGTTAATATTGTATATGGTAGGTGAGCGCACGTGAGTTCTACTCGTGGCAATATCTATAGATTCGAACATGGTTGTAATAAGATCTATGTTATGCTTTTGTTCCAACGGTTCTGAGTTGCAGAGGTTCGTTGGTAAGAACGAAGAACGTTGGCTGATCGTCGGATATTTACCATCCGGTGTAACATTTGACGGAACATGTTTTTCTTTTTAGTTTTACGTTCTTCGTCCTTTCTGGAATATGTACTATTTATTTATTTGGTGACTAGGGTACGATCACGAGGGTGTTCATGGCGACGCACCGATGATTTCCAAGACTTGTATATTTTATTTGATAATTTATGTCTGGCTTCGATGAGGCTAATGCTCCCTTGAATGTTTTAACCTTTACATTTTATATATCTCTTTTATTTATTCGTTGTCTCCGTCCAAAGATCTTTTCGACTGGAATTTCATTATCGCTTTGTGTCTCTTTTGTTTATAAATTCTTAGAGGGTCGGGTTCGCCGTCTTCTCATACTGTTTATTACAGGGCTTGATTGTCTTTTGGATTACTTATTTAGATAACTAGCGTCGGCCATTGTTTCAGCCGCCAGAGCGATATCGCTCGTGGGTTAGTCATATAATATCGAAAAAATAGTATTGGAAATCGTGGTGGGACGTCACACCACTCTCACATCTGTAAGAGAAGCACCCTCTCCCTCGCTTTGACTAGGGCATCTCTGTACGACATCTCTTTACAGCAGGTCAGTGCCACTACCACCTCCTTACGCGGACGACCAGGTCTACCAGTCCGGTTCTTCTTGTTGCAACACTTTGCTGCATTCTGTTTTCTTGACGTAGATGGTGCCACTGCGTCTCTCTGTCGCGGCTGCATCTACATCCCAACTTCCTGGATCTCTTCTTCCTCACCCGCAGATTTGACCAATCTCCTTTCCTTCCTATTGAGCACCTTCACATACGGTTGCTCATTATTGCACGATTTCGCAGGTTACTCCGATCTCGTCTTGCTGCCAGCAGGTTCTCGGATGGATCTTCTAACCCGATCGCCCTTCAGATTGCAGTGATTGCCTTGGCCATAGCATCCAGACATCCCGCTAACTCCTGTGACCCAGCAACGCAGACGCCAGCATCTCAGGCAGTGTCGGCCACTTCTCCGGTTCCCAGGAAACCACCTTTGTTATGTTCTTTGACAAAACAAGGTCCTGCTTGATGGCGCAGGAGGCAGTTGCCATGCCGCCTCCCTGCTTAGAAGAGGGGTTTCTCAATGGCTTCTTAGCCACCTCCCCATGTCTCCCTCCCCTCCGCGATGTCTTGGAAGGCTCTCTGAAGCATCCTATTCGGGTCCATCATGATGTTCATGACTAGACAAATAGTATGACCAGTGAGGCCGAGTCCTTCCTCGTCCGCCGAGGAACATGTTACGTTAATGTCGACAACGACATTAACGGGCTTTGAGAAGCCACCTTTCTTCTCTTTCGTCCGGCCTGCGTACTGCTTCGACCAGGGGTTCTAAGGCCCAGACGGCCAGGTTTCCTTCCCGATTACCAATTCACTTCCGGTAATGGTGTCCTCCTGCCTAGATTATCCCTAGACGTCTCGCTGGTAGGATATCTGAGGTTAAGAAACGTCCTTCTTTTTTGTCGCCCCCAGAATCTTTCCTTTCAATTTTGGCTCTCTTCCTATAGCATCTACCGTCTTCTGAGCCAGGTCACCTACCTTTAGAAGAATGACGGTCGCAGGATGTCGACGATAGGCGGCTCACCAGAGCACCAGTTCGCATCGCCGTGGGGAGGATCCTTAGTCCTCCCCGGGTTTCCTCCTTTTCTAAATATTGCATCATTATAGCAAAAAGGAAAGAAAGAAAGGAACGGAGCAGATAGTAAAAGAAAGAGAGACAGAAGAAATTAAAGATAGGAATAGTCATACAAAAGTCATTTTACCACACTCATACCAGAGCTTCATGCACGCACAGTACGTGTGCACTTCACTTGACAGCGTCTGCTGCCATTGCCTTGTCCAGTTAGTCGCCTTTTATGACAAGCCTGGACGCGCTGTGGGAGAATTCAACAATTCTCCTCCAACAGGGGGTGTTAGTACGCAACCCTGATGCAATTCCCTTAATGGGGATTCCCTGTTTATGGACCAACTCGAGGAGCGAAAAAGCTGCCAACAGTAACTAACTTACAAGGGGAACCTACGCCATGTCCGCCGAGATTTCGATTAAAATTTATACCAACTTTTAGATCTTGACTAGTACAATATTAGGCCAAATTTTTAGCCGCCAACTCTCAATTTTTTTAAAAAATTGCCCTTTAACTTTTAAATAAATAGTTGAAAACATGTACATATATACCCGTGTTTTGCCTAAGTTATACAAGTCGTTGGTAGCCAAGCTAGTAAGGGCGCAGACTCGTAACTCTAGTTTAGCGTGTTCGATTCTCATCAGTCCCAAAATTATTTTTTTTTATTTAATTTTTTTATTATATTTTTTCAAGAACGTTATTTTTACTTTAGGTTTTTTCTATATTTTTACAGTATGTTATATTTTTTTTATAAAAGATATAAGGAAAAATAATTTTATTGATGCATTTATTTTATAAAACGTTTCATTTTTTATTATATGTTATTTACTTATAATTATTAATTATATTACTTATGCGTAATAAATAAGTTTCTTTTTCTTTAATTTTTCGTAATGTTTGCAAATAAAAAAAAAATTTGACGCGTTAATAGTCTTTACTACTATAGAAAAAAAAACGTGCAACAACGATATATTGGGATTAGGACTCAATTCCCGAGACACGCGGGTATTGCTTATCCAAATCTAACAACACTATCAAGGAGAGGACAAGGTCAGCCCCCCTTGTTTTTCCTTGAAATTTTGCACACTTGTGAATGTTGATAAGAGCTACATTTTCGCCATTTAAACTACCCTCCAATACTCAACCTTTTTCGAGATATCGGCCAATGAAATTTGAATAAATTGATGGTAACGCATATATGCCGTTTAATTTCATAGATTGATAGAAGTTTTTTTTTTTTTTGTTTTGAAAAAGGTTTTTATTTTTAGGCTATTTTGTATACATATGTAAGTAACATAAACCTCTAAGAACAACTTAAACAATATAAAATATAAAAATATATAAAAATTTTTGGTAGTCATTTATCACAAATACGCCAAAATTAAGTAATCGTCTTACGTTGACTATTAGAAGCCTCTAATGCGTACATGCTAGAATGAGATCCGAACTGTAACATCTAAAAGAATTAATGGGAAAAATAAAAAAAATTTTAAGTACATTTTTTTATAAAAACCATGAGATCTGTAGTTATGATATAATTATGGGAGGGGGCATGGGAGAGGAAGGATGGATAGGAAGAGGGGTACTTGGGTGGAGTATTTACATATTTACATATTTACAGGATAAAGCCCTAAGGCTTTATCGACAATGAGATGCTAGATGCAATTTCATTTTATTCTGGTCTTGCGCTCCTACGCGCTCGAATCCGTAATGCAGCTCGTGTGTTAGCGATTTTTTTAAATTTTGCTCTACGCCGTATTTCGTCCATATGTTTGGCGTCCCCTTGGAGCCACCAGTAATCTTTTGCAAGTCTCGCGCAGCAACTGCTATCTTTGTCAGCTAGTGCAGTAGAATACACCCAGCTTCCTTCAGGTAAGTTGTCCGTATCGGTGCAAATCGCTTTTCTCGCACAGTGCCTTCGTACATGGTATATTGTAGGGATGTTGTCACCGTTTTGGATACAACCAAGTCTGTCTAAGTTAGTAAATATTTCCGGAGGAGAGTAATTACTCTTGGCCATTCTGAGTACTAGATGCTCATTGTCTACTCTCAGCGACTGGAGCAGCCTGTTATCAATTTTATGAAGAGTGCTAAAGTAATTTCTAGTTAGAGTGAGTGTGAAGATGTCAAACCTAGGTAAATTGGCCAGATTATAAATGGTTTTATTGTCGATACGTTCAGTGTAACCAGATTCTTGGGTTCTGTATTTCCTTAAACAGGCTTTAATACAAGATCTTTCAAATCGCCTATAGTGCTCCATTACCGATGGTCCTACATTCCACCAGATAGGTGCTGCATACGCCATTATTGGGCGGATGAGCAGTAAGTAGCATATCAACTTAGCTCTGGGTTCCAAGTGTCTGTTATAGAACAGTTTGGAATGCGCCCTGAAAGCTGTTTTTGCTTTTGCGAGTTGGATAGCGTGATGTTTGTTCAGTCTTAACAAATAATCGAAGTTTATTCCTAGATACTTCACTATCTCTTTATTAGGCAGCTCAGTTACAGTTCCCGAGACCTCGTCCGTGATGCGTACCTTGAACTCTTTAATTAGCGATACCGTTGCTGGTGTAATTTCGTTAACTGTCTTCCTGAATAATATTGTTTCGCTTTTTTGTGGATTGATCTTGAGGTTCCACTGTTTATAATACTTATAGACATTGGAGACAAGGTCAGACAATTTTGTGTTAATACTCGGAATCTTTTTATCAGCTACATATATGACCAAATCATCGGCGTATGCGCCAGAGTGGGTACGGTTGCCGGAGTTGAGGTTAAAGAGGTTTAAGACCGCACTATTATAAATATTGAAGAGGACTGGTGCAGTAACGGTCCCTTGCTGCATTCCCTCTTTGATATGATATGTGCGAGCCGAAGTACTGACTCCATTCCAAACAACAAACGATTTACCACGCAACATGTCTGAGATCAGTAATACTAGTCCTGCTGGGAAGTTAAGAATTGATAGTATGTGGGTGAGTCCATTGAGCCATACTGAATCGAACGCCTTTTCTAAGTCAATGAGCGTCGCGCCGACAAGATATCCATCCATTAGATATTTGTTAATGTCAGAAGAGAACTTATTAATTGCGTGAATAGTTGAGTGTTTAGGTTTGAACCCAAACTGGTTATCAGGGATGATTCTATGTGTGTTAACGTGTAGCATGATATTCAATTTAATCAGTTTTTCGTAAATTTTGCTGACATTGCTAGTTAGGCTTATAGGCCGGTATCCAGATGGGTCAGCTGCATTCTTTTCTTTTTTCCTTATTGGAATTACCTTCGCCTTTTTCCAGCGTTCAGGGTAATATGCGTGATTTAAGCAGTTGTTGAAAATTACTGTGAGATCTATAATTATATTAACTGTCAGATGTTTCAGGACCACCATGGGTATTTTGTCGAGTCCGCTTGAAGTTTTGCTTTTCGCGCTCTTTAGTAATCCAGCAACAGTAAGGTAGGAGTGCAGATAGGTAGGCACATTCTGATATTGTTTAGGCAAGTGAGCTGGGTTGTCATCTGAGAACGAGGTGAAAGTGTATCCCTGTGATCTATTCCTGAGTATTTGCCGCTCTATCACCATGGCAGTGTTGTCCGCTGCTAATTTTATTTCCGAGTCAAGGTTGGTGTATCTTGGTGAATTAATAGACTCAAAGTAATTCCCAACTATCGCAAGCTTTGCAGGTGTTTGGTTAATGATTAGCTTATCATCCTTCTCAATCAGATCTTCAGAGTTCAATACGTCTTCTGTCAGCAATGTGTTGTTGTTTTTGCTTATTACCAAATCGGCAATACGTGGCGGTTCTTTATATCTGAAATATCTGTTAACTCTTGGGAAAAAATGATTAGGGTTACGGAAGTTAACGCTTTTAGCTCTTGCTTCCCAGTATGATGTTTTAGCGCACCTAAATTCATTCGCCAAAGATATGTTAATTGACTTTATTAATGTCTTAATTTCGCGCCATAGTGGCCTGTTAGCATTTCCCAATTTAGCGAAACAAGAAACCAGAGAGGATTTGTATCTGTGTAGCCTTCTAATTTTGTTATTAACGTATCTGAGGCACCCTCTATTCGTCGATGGTCTGCTTTTCGGTATCACCGCCTCGATAGCTTCTAGTACAACCTCCTCCAATTTAGCTATATGACTATCTATTTCTTCTATAGAAAGGTTTCTATTACTCGGGATAGGATAATGACGCAGTGTCTGCAGATGTTTTGTAAACTTCTCCCAGTTGGCCCGCCTATAATCATACTTATGTTCTTGGTTATGTCGAGATCGAGATCCACTCGTGCTGTCAAAACAATCAATGGTGAAAATTAGGGCGAAGTGATCGCTGTCGTACGGGATGGTATTAAGTTTGTTGTCTAGTATGTCGATAAAATCAATGCGCGAATCAGCAATGCAATGATCAAGGTACGATCCGCTACTCGGGAAAGTGGGACCGGCCGCTGGGTAGAACGCGATCTTATTAACGATGTCATTGTTATCAATCCATCTATTTAGGAGCGAACCTCTCTCATTGGTTTTAGTATCGCCCCATGCCGTATGCCTTGCATTGTAATCTCCTGCAATAACAAAATATGTACTAGGGCTATTTAAATTAAAATCGTCGAACAGACTGTCGAGCTCTTCGACGAAAGTTCTCTTATTGTTGCATGCTGCATAAATACTGAAAATCAGAAGTGTTGACGAGTTCCTGCAACGCAGTTTAATTGCTGTATATTCAATAACTTCGTTTGCAGAGGAATTTTGGTAAGAGATATGTGTAAAGCCAACATCTTTCTTGACTAAAATTGCTGTTCCCCCACCCTTCTTGCCGTCTGGTCTATCCGTTCTGATGATATTATAATCGTAGAAAACCGGTATATGCTTAGTACCCAGTTTCGTTTCGGCTAATAGCGCAATATCGATGTTATGTTTACCCAGAAACTCTTGAAGATCATACCTACGCTTATTTGCTATAATAGAATTAACATTAATGACACATATTTTTAGTTTTTTGAGAGGAATCATGGGACCTGTCATGGAATCGTTTATGTTTTGATGGTATGCCGCCATTAATCAGTGTAACAATGAGACATAAGGAATTCTATCTTGGCAGAGTTTTCCGCCAGTTTCTTGGTCATCTCTTCCAAGTGTACTGCAAATGTGTTCATCATTTTTCTTTGGAGTTGCTCGAATAACGCCTCCAAGTTTGATGATGTTATGTTCGGTAAGCTATCAGCCGTAGCTCCCTGTGATCCATTCACGTTCCGCCCACGCGTGTCAGTCATACTCTTTACGCTGCCCATAGGTGGGCCCATTACCTCTCGTCTAGGAAAGGTGTTATCAGTTTTGGGAAGTAGCGGGAAACTTACTTGCCGCTTATCACTCTATCCTGCTTTATCGTATTCGTGAGCTGTTTCAGACGTCTAGTGGCGTTTTGCACCGTTTCCAAGTATGGACAGCCGCCATAACTAGCCGGATGTCCGGTACTACCGCAATTAACGCAGCAAAGTTTACTCTTGGGGTCCCCTCTGGACACCGGGCATGAATTACCTTCGCTAATAGGGCCATGGTCTTGGCCACATTTAACACACCTGAATGGCATGCGACAATTAATACTGGCATGTCCCACCCTTTGGCATCGTCTACATTGGAAGATTTCCTTCCTCTTCAATCGCTCCCAGCGTATCGGTTGGTGTAGTAGATATTTGATCTTGGTTAATGCTACTGCTTTGCTGTCGCTCGCCAATTGCACAATGAAGAAAAATTTATTAGTGTCTGTTTTGCTGAAATGGTGTTTGAATACTTTAATAACTTTTACATCGCTAAGGTTTCGCAATTCAATATCAGCCTTTACCTCGTCCTCTGTAAACTCCGGACTTACACCTTTTAACACTAGGGATTTAGTCTTTTTATCCCTAGGAGTGTACGTAAAATATTGCACAACATTAGAGTCTAAGATCTTCTTCGCTGTAATAAACGAATCGAAACATACCACATTGATATTCACCGAGCCAGTGCTACTATAAGGTCGAATGTAAAATTTCTCAGAACTGAGTCCATTGTCCGTTAACATTTTAATTATTTCCTTTGCCCTTACGTTGAACACGTGCAAAGGAGGTGGTCTGGTGATTTTCCTAACTGCCGACGGGGCGCTAGGATCGGGACCGCTTGGATGCATTTTGGAACGCTCACGATTAACGTTCCTCCTTTCGTAGCCTGGGTCCTGCGCTGCATCAAAGCTGCAATTGGCTAGAGGCCCAAAGCTGTTATTGGTTGAAATGCCTCCAGCGGTCGCCGGGTTAGCGAATCGCCGGATCTTCTTCGGGCGGACGAAACCGTCCGCATCTACTCTGGTGGAGGGGGTGATGTCGTCATCCTCCGATGAAGATATCGAATCCTTCGATCGAGATCTAACGTTCGCCATCTTCAAATTAGGCACATGCCGTTTATCATCTTTATTAAATACACTAAGGAATTTCGCCGAATTGGTAGTTTTCTTCAACTCCTTTAGATCAGGTCGTACCTCCACAGGAGGCAGTTTATTCGTCCCTCTGCGACTTTCCATCCCAAGTGGAGGAATTAACTTCGTATACCGACCTAGGTGGGCGCCATTCCCGCCCGCACCGTTAAAAAATAAAGCACCGTTCCGTGGAATGCTTCTGGCAATAAATAGTCGAATCGCTAAATCTTTAAACACAATTTGGAGGTGACCACCAGAAATGAGTAAATAAAGAATATCTTAAATTCACGGCACTATCATAAGACGGATCGTAGTTGCACGGTATTCGTAACACGTCCGCTCGCTACAGAGGTTGGGACGGAACTGATTGATAGAAGTCATCGATAGCCGAGCGGTAAAAGGCGCTGGCACGCAGCAGTGGCGTCGCAAGTTCAAGTCTTGATGATTCACTTTTTTTTTTTATTTCTCATTTTTTTTATTATTGTCAAGTATACATATTATATATATATATATATATATTATTACAAGTATCGCAATGTTGTGTGTTACGTCGACTGATGACATGCGGGTGTAATTCGCCGCCAAATTACGCGTGGAAAAGGCGTTTCTCCAAGAATAGCGCGGAAGTTTGGCTATTCAGGAAAATCGCAGTAAATCGAAAACTACTTCGTTTTTATGAACGTAACTTATTTTACTTCATTTTTTTTTATCTACTAAATACATATTTTTACGTGACCTGCGCTCTTGTGACAGACTGCAAAAAACCTAAAAATACGTTGCCCGCACGATAAGTGTTAAATATGACATCTAACCTCTTCGGACTCTGGGCACATTGCACATTGCAATGTAAGTAATACTTTTACTATTACTCTCTCCTATATTTTTATCTCTTTCTTTTTTATTTTAACTATTGCTACTACCATTTTGAAAAAAATTATTTTTTAATTCAATAATAAGTCAGTTTATGAATATCAAAATGATTTCAGATAAGATTAATGCAGTCTTAACTATTCTGGGAATAATTTTAGTAGAGATGAAAAATTTGAAACAAAGACTGACAGCACATAGTGGTCAAATATGTTGAATATTAACCGTTACATTTTAGAAAATGCAAGATAAAAATTACCAATACAGACTCAAAAATCAGTTTCTGATTTCGAATCAATATTATTGACTTACAAAAAATATCACGAAACAAAAAAGATGAAACGAAAATGTAGATGAATATAATTTTCTTTCTTTAATTTCCTAGTGTATTATTATTATAATATTGTAATGTGTATAATATTTAAGTAATTTTAATTTTTTCATATGTAATATTAGAGAAATTCCCTACGTGGTATAGTGCTGCATTTTCCAAAACGGGAGAAATTAGTTCTAAATAAGAAATCAAAGAGATTCTAAACACAAGGCGACGTGGTGCCAAAAGATTAAAATATCATCTACTAAACCCCATACTATAAAAAAAATTGCAAGAAATTACTACAATAATGATAGACATTATAATATATAAGCTCATTATATAGAGCTACACACGAATGCTTTGTGATAGTCTTTGCAAGACAATAATTTTAAGTATTAAATCTGTAATATTTATTTTGTTTGTATTCTTTTTTTTCTTAAGTCTTATTTGTAATAATTTGATTTTCACTTAAAGGATTTCAAAATTAGAAATCCGCCGAAAAAAAAAGAATAAAAAATTTCTAGTATTCTGAAATTCTCTATACAATACTACATCATAAGGATGACAATCCCATATCAAATAATTACGTTACTACGATGCAATTCATACCTAAGGAGAAAATCATTTTTCAGTCAAACTTTGTAATTAATGTGACATCTATATGACATCGATTTTACGTTATATTTATGTCAAGTGGACGTCAGATGGTCGTCATATATAAGTCATATTTATGTATGAATTATTCGTCAAATAGTGCAAAATAGGAATCTAAAAATGACTAGTTTCAGAACCAATTTCTTACGTTCAAGAATTTTTTTCATGACGTCAAATTGACATCATTTTTACATAAATGTGTTTACTGTGTATATATCTTCTTCTCTTTCTGAAAATAATTAAAATTGTATTCAATTATTTAACAATAAAAGAAACATGCGAGTAATTCAAAGGTCAAAGAGATTAACTAAAATAAAAAAGAGAGAGATAAAAATGATTTTATTTTTCGATTGTAAAAGTTTCCTTTTCTCTTATTACAAAGAAAAGACGATAAAAATATGTTTGCTCCCCCTTCCCCCGGTTTGCAACCGTTTTGTGGAGTACAGTTCTAGGCAAAAAAAAACTTGACTGATCAGAAGTAAGAAAAAATACAACATATTTAACTTTTTATCTTTTATAAAAGTAATAAAACATACTGTCGAAAGAAAGAAAAAAAATTTTAATATATAAAACATTATGTTTAACCCTTTTAGCACCGAACGACGATATATCGTCGTTCGATGCACTTGCCAAGAATACCAGCGACGATATATCGTTGCGCCTCCGTTGGGGCCTTATTGTATTCATCAGAAGAGGTCTGTGTTTCAAAATAACTTTATAAAATGTTAAAATGGTTCATATTCGATGCAAAACAAGTGAAAAATTGTTATTAGATTAAACTTTTTGTTATATTTTATGCTGATTAGTGCCGCGGGTCTGTATATGTTAGAGCGATAAGATAGAAACGGGATATCCCTCGGATATTTGTCGACACGGGATAGTTTCTTTGGACCGTTATCGCAATCTTTATGATGTTTATTATAGTTATCGGAATATTCAAGTGGGATGCGTGCATCGACTCGGCAAGCATAAAATCTTTTTCAGTCTTTCTTGATTCTTCTAACGTGCAGTCAGTATTCAAAACCATCAAAGTTTTCATAGAGACACAATTAGCAGTAGTAAATTTTGTCAGTTTTGTTGATACCTTCTTGAAAAAATTATACCCTGTTACGAACATGGATGACGCAGAATATAATAACACTTATATTTCTTTTAGTGACGTATTACCAGCTGCACGATCCACTTGTGTAGTAGATCTGTCTGACGCTTGCCGTGCATCATAGCGTTATCCTTCCGTTTTATTATCCGACTTCTGTTATTGTATTGCAAATGATTGCAAAATGCAATGTCTATATATTATACTAAAAGATGTATATAGAGCTATGACCAAATGATGACTTTTTTTATGTGCAATAACCATTTGAAAAAGAGAAATCACTTTGTACGATTTTTGTTATGTCTTATGTTCATGTTATTCTTATGATTTTCAACAAATAATAAAAAACAATTCGTATCGTTTTATTCTCCCTTTATTTCCGAATATGCTGCTTTTAATATTTTGTAAATATCACTTCTACTTTCGTTTTTACGAACATTTTCGTAAACCTCTGCAAATTCACCGATTCGGCCCGTTTTCTTCGCTTATGCACGTTTTTTTCGCTGGTGCTAAAAGGGTTAATAAATTTAAACATAAAAAATTGAAGCTAAATTCGAACACGGCTTTTGGTAACAAAAGCAACACAGAGGTAGATATGAATATTCAGTCTTTTTTCTAATTTTTATCGGTTGATATCTCGAAAAAGGTTGAGAATTCAATTATACTCATTAGCGGTACGTGATAATATTAATCAACATCTACAAGTGTGTAAAGTTTCAAAAAAATCTGGGGGTATACGACTTGGCACAGCCCTTGTTAGACTATTGTGCTGCATCATCGATACTTGCGATAGTGGGGTTAGCGATACTCGCACCGGCGCGGACTCTTCCTCTCGTGAGAAAGAACATGCGTGACGTCATCACGTGGCGGTCCATCCCCACCACCGAACGACTAGCATATACGCTGCCTAGCAGCACGCCGGGCGAGGATATACGTCATGCGAACACAAATTCAAGTGTAGAGTTAACGACATAACCATCATTTGAAATGGAGTTAATAAAGAATCTTAAAATTAGACGAGCGTCATTAAAAAGATGTATGACGCGTTTGGAAAAATTAATCACGGAAGGATCTTTAGCTCCCGCGGAAATAAGTGCCCGTAGCGACCGGTTGAAAACGTTAATGAGTAGATACGAGGGTTTACATGAAATTCTCGACGAACATTAAAAGAATCACGGGGAATTCAACGATTTCGACGAATTACAGGACACATATTATGCGATTATTGCGAAATTATCGGAGAGCACTAACCCTAACACGATCGCGTCAAACTCGAGTGCGACTCCCATTGAGACACCACTCCTAGTCACGCTACCGCGTATCAACATTCCCAAGTTCGATGGGAACATCGAAAAATGGATCGCGTATAGAGACGGATTTATAACATTAGTCGGATCGCGAACGGACATAAATGAGTTGGAAAAATTAGATTACTTAAGGGAATCTTTAATAGGCTTACTGCGGGAAACAGTATCGCAGTTTTCGGTAAAAGAAGGCAGTTATAAACTGGCATGAGAGGCTCTCTTAGCGACATACGATCGTAAGAGACTATTATTATCGCAACACGTCGACGCGTTAAAAAATGTACCGGCAGATATGGATACGTCCAGTCGATCGCCGATATCAGCAGATATTTTGAATTCAAGACGGACGAATCCGTGTATACGAGCTTAACACGGTGACTTTCGGTATAGCGTCAGCATCCTTTTTGGCAATCCGCACCATATTGCAACTCGCGAAGGATGAATTTGCGAAGTACCCTCTCGGGGCCGAAATCTTGAAGCGCGATTAATACGTGGACGATCTTATTACGGGAGCTAATGAACTCGAACAACTCGAGCAAATATGCGATCAAACGATCGGAATCCTGAAACGCGGCGGTTTCAATATTCGACAATGGACGTCCAACCATCGACCAGCCCTTGATCAGTTAGATAAAAAAATCGTGGACGTAGAGTTTTTCTTCGGAGAAAAATCCACATTAAAAACGCTAGGAATCGCATGGAACGCGTACCTTGACCAGTTGATATATACGGTTACACCTGTCGAGCTCAATCAAACATTTACCAAACGAAAGATCTTGTCTGATATCGCCAAACTATACGACCCACTCGGATTGTTAGGACCGGTCACTCTAGCGGCCAAAATCCTTATGCAAGATTGCTGGAAAACGCGGATCGAGTGGGACGAATCGGTACCACTAGCCTTACATTCCTCATGGTCGACATTCGCGGAACAGTTAACATCCATGAACAATTTGACGATAGAGAGATGTATAAGTATTAATAATTGCATTAATTTACAAATACATGGTTTTTGTGACGCCAGTCGAAAGGGTTACGGAGCCTGTATTTACATAAGATCTCAAGATGAACGCGGTAACGTCCACGTAAGATTATTTTGCGCGAAAGGACGCGTAGCCCCTCTCAAGGACACGACTATGCCGCGATTAGAATTATGCGGAGCACTCACACTCGTCCGACTATATCAAGAAGTCCAGACGATGGGTGGACTAAAACAGGATAATGTAGTTTTATGGTCCGATTCAACAATAGTCCTATGTTGGCTACAAAAGTCACCAAGTATCTTAAAGCTTTACGCAGCGAATCGCGTACGAGAGATTCAACAACGTTTCCAGGGTATTAAATGGAGACACGTACGATCCGAAGATAACCCCGCGGACGCATTGTCGCGAAGTCAATTGCCTCGCAAATTTCTAAGAAATACGACGTGATTTCATGGACCCCCGTGGCTTAGACGACTCGAATCAGATTGGCCGACGCAGTCGAGTCCCGAGGTTAGCGAAATACCCGAAATAAGGGGGTCGCAAGTACTAATAACGCGTATCGGAAGAAATCATACCTTTGAGCGATTTTCAGACTATACGCGACTACTTAAGGTTTTATCGTATTGTTTAAGATGGAGAAGGTTGAATACATATCGAGGAAGATTTTTGACGAACGAAATCTCGGATACCGATTGACGCGTTTTAAGCATCCTCCAAGAGGAACAGTTCTTTGAAGAAAAGGCAAGATTATCGGCTTCGGGAGGAGTCAGGAGCGCGAAACTCAGCGCGTTAAATCCCATACTCGACGAATCTGGTTTGATTAGAGTAGGTGGTCGATTGAAACACTCAAATCTGATCTTTTGCGAGAAACATCCAATCATTTTACCTTCTCGCCCTCATGTAATAGATCTGATAATTCGCGAAATTCATGAACGAAACTATCACGCCGGTATACAAACTATCCTATACGCGATACGACACCGATTTTGGCTCCTAGACGGAAGGAATCAAGTGCGGAAAATTATACGTAATTGTGTGCGATGCATTCGATTTCTTGCCTCGGGTATTCGATATCAAATGGCTAATTTACCAGAATCGCAAGTACAAGAAGCTACTGCATTCACACACACGGGCGTTGATTTTTTCGGTCCCACATTCGCCAAGGAGAAAAAATATCGCAATAGAGGCCGCGTCAAATTGTACGGATGCGTGTTTATATGCATGATGATAAAGGCCGTACACATCGAATTAGTTAGAGATTTAACATCAGACGCATTTCTTGCAGCCTTCCGACGGTTTATTGGGCGACGGTCCGTTCCATCGCATGTTTATTCCGACAGCGGCACCATTTTCGTCGGTGCAAATAACCAGCTAAAAGATTTATATGCCCTTATCGAATCTGAAAGGTTCCGAACGGAAGTCAATGATTTCGCAATAGCCAAGAAAATTTCTTGGCACTTCAATCCATCGTTCTCATTCCATTTTGGGTGTTTGTGGGAAGCAGCGGTAAAATCCTTTAAACACAACTTAAAACGAGTCGTGGGAAATCTTTTATTTACGTACGAAGAACTGACTACCTTTATGGTCGAGATCGAAGCGTTTAAATTCGCGACCTCTTTGTCCCAATTCAACGGATTCTAACGACATTATGGCATTAACTTCCGCTCATTTTTTAGTAGGCCAACCACTGACTAGATTACCTGAGGACAGTTACACTGAAATTCCAATCAATAGGTTGTCGTCCTGGAACATCATCACGAAGGTGCGACAAGACTTCTGGAAGCGTTGGCATCTCGAATATCTTAACGAACTGCTGAAACGACAGAAATGGGCTGTATAGTACGAAATTCCTCTTGCGATTCTTTTTATTAATAAGCTGTGAAGGTGGAATTAAGGATTAGACGATAAATAAGACACGTGGTTGAGCCAGATAGAAACTATGTTCCTTTATTGGCTCTAAGGGGAAAAGCCTTTCGGCATAGAAACCCCTTGAATATATTCAATACACAGATAAATTCGCTGATGCGAGTATAAAGCTCGTGACCTTAGAGGTCTACAATGGAAAAGTGTTACAAGGGTACTTAGCTTATGGTCGGTTGGTCTTTGTCTAGCACAAAGAGTCTTTGTAGTAATTTTCGTATAGCGCTCGAATCCTTTTCGTCTACTCAGTAGGGCGTCTGGGATCAGAATGAATGCTTGCTTCGGAAAATGGGACCTATTGGGCGTGGCTGCGTGATGCAGCGCTCTTGGTGGGGATGCGAGTCTACGGGAAAACTCTCGAAGCATCTACACGCGCTCACTATAATGCAGGCTGATCATATAAGGTCGAAACCAACCGTACATAGGCCAATTCGAAAGGGGGAATCGCAAAGGACGCGATTGTCATCCTTATTGAGAAAGGTCAGCCCTACATGAGATTGCAGCTGGGACGAGTCGTTGATGTGCACCCTGGAGATGACTTCATCATTCGAGTAGTTTCGGTCAAAACCGCCCAAGGAATAGTCAAGCGTAATACGACGACTATTTGTCCTTTACCATTTCATTTGTAGGTACTCAACTAAAATCTGGCGACGCACGATCGCCGCGACTCATCTTGTTGCTGAACATCGAATAAGACTTTACAATTGTGTTCGAACTTAATGACCACGACACACTAACTCTTCAATATTTTCAGTGAGCTCACGTAATACCTACAGTCACGTAATACCTACAGTTGCGGCAATGTCCGTCCAAAGAATAGTCCAGCACAAGGAGACTATTTACCCGATAGCGATTATTTTAAGTCAACCCAACACACATTGTCGTTTTCTCATTATATAAGCTAAAATAGCTGACACTCAACCTTGTACGTACAAGAGTAATATCTCGCTTGGCCAGTGAACTTAGAATTTAGTTAAGCGACACTTATTTGAACTTCTTACCAAATTTATGCCTTAAGGAAGGCACAACCCACTCATGAATTAATAGTTTTGATCGCTAACTCTCTCAACGGGGGGAGTATGTACGGTCGAAAACGACCTAAGGAGATTTATTCTAAATTTAAGTAGCGCGCATAAACTTCTCAGGAAGTTCCCTTAACATCCTCCCCTCTAGCGGAGCACTGCAAGCCGACCAGTTAGACCCATTTCCCGAGATAATCCGGGCGTTCACGTTCTGGACGCCCTACTGAATAGACGAAAGGAATTTCGAGAGCGATACATAACCTGCTTTAAGGCCCTTTGTGTTAGACAAAGAGACCACGCTACGAGCTAAGTACCATTATAACCTATTTCAATACTAGATCTCTAAGATCACAAGCTTTGTATTCATAATAACGAATTTCTCTGTGTATATTAAATATCTTCAAGGAGTTTTTATGCTGAAAATCTTTTCCCCTTTAGAGCCAATAAAGGAACATCGTTTTCCGTCTGGCACAACTAATTGTAAGTGTCTTATTTGTTATCTGATCCTTAATCTACCTCTACAGCTAAATTAAGAAAAAATTGCGAGAGATTATTCTTAAAACCTTGTGATTCAAAGATATTTAATATCTACATGATAAGAAATACAGTTCGGTCGCAAACTAGAACTATAACAGCTGACATTGTTAAATCAAAATGTTTGTATTTCTTTATTCCAAACTCTGATTACTTTGTGACTGTACCTTTATCGCAATACAATAATTAATTTAGAAACGCCTCCTTTTGGCAATATATAAAACCATAAAATGATTGAAACAAGTGTTCGCGACTTTTCCGCTCTTCAAGTTGGGATCCGTCGGCCCGGTAACATTACGATCGAAACGATGGGCGGGGGATGGGGCGAGGGAGCGCACGTATCTCGGGATAACAAAGTAAGGAGAGACGGTGGATTGTTTTTTCAGGCATTAAAGGGTATACCACACATGTGGTGATAAATTGGGTCTGTATGGTGAGTATCTTGGCGGGTTTAATAATTTTTTTTTACAGGAAAAGAACAATAGGAAAAGAGGAGAAGAGATGTCTCGGGACACCGGTTACATGGAGATTTGCATGGAAGTTTGCATGATAGCAGCGGAAGTCGGTAAAAGAGAGCTGGAGGTTTTTGTATAAATTATGTTATGAATAAAGTCGATCATTAATTGATTGGGGCTTGCTTCGGCTTTTCTCCTTACTTCGAAGGGGTTTTTACGCCGAAGCAAGTTTTTTGGGTATCGCGAAATTTAGTGTTTTATTTTAACCTATTTTACTCATTCTGTCCAGAATCTATCCTTATCTTCTTATCATCATAATTAAGAACTCAATGTTGGATGTCTCAACAACAAGAGTAAAAAATAATTTTAAATCCTTTTTATCCTTTTGTATATATGTATATATATATATATGTAAAGAGAACACTATATAAGGGAGGTCCCATGTAAGAAGACAGAGTGGATCTGACCTTCTCGGCGAGAACTTGAGTAAACAAATTATTACACAGCTGGTGTCTTAGAATATTACGTTATCCTATATTACTTTATATTTTATATTACTTTATACTTTATATTCTGTTAATTACAAAATTACTATTTATTAATTATTTAAAAAGTGAGTTTAGGAAGAATAGGCTTTTAATGTCGTTTCTTTGTTTTCAGGTAAGATTTGTATATAGAAAAGGTCAATGTTTAAATGTAAACGAAATTTGTAAATAGTTAACGAATAAACTTTGTTTTCAGAGCAACACATTGGTTTATTCTATCTAATAATACTAATAAGACTCGTTATATATATATACATTACAATAAAAAAATATTAATATTTGTATTTATATTTGTAAATTTTCTGAGTTTGTAGTAATTAAGTAGAAAAAAAAACAAAAATAGTCATCACTGCATTATTATAGCAGTTATACATGAAAGTATTATTTACACCTGATAACCTCTTCAGCCTGAATTATTTTTCGTATAAAAAAAAAATTTTGTTTTAAATGGTAGTAACAGTAGTTAAAGTAAAAAAGAGAGATATAAAAATAGAGTAGAGAGTAATAGAAAAGTATTACTTACACTGCAATGTGCAATGTACATAGAGTCCGAAGAGGTTATACGTCATACTTAACACTTTGCGTGCGGGCAACGTATTTTTACAATTTTAACATTTTTCTGAATAACCAAGCTTCCGCGCGATTCACGAAAAAACGCCCTTTGCACGCGTAATTTGGCGGCGAATTACACCCGCATTCCATCTGTCGACGTAACATACAACCAATGATTTTACACTTATGAAATTGTATGGCTTATTTATGACATAAATAATATGTAAAAATTATGATGTTACGTCACGCCACGTTTATCTATATTATTTTCTTCGCAGTAGTAAACTAGCTCACGAGCGATGCTATGTCCAGTGGTGTAACATAATGGCTGGGCCATTGGTGAAAGCATCGCACGTGAGACATGGATTTATCGATGAGATCATTGCCTGCGTGATGTATCAAATATCAACTATAATACATAAAGGAATTTTCGAAACAGTTACCTAAATACTTATTAAATATTTCTGAATTGCTGGCGTAGCGAAACACTGAGCTCCTGGGCGTGCAATGCCGCGTGGCAACAAACCTAAGTAGGCAATTGGTATCATATAACGTTTAGCTTGCTAAAAATGCTGAGGTGTGAACCGTGAGATAGGAACATATATAAGAAAGGAGCATACATGCACTTGGAAGAAGAGAAAATATAGTTGAGAAGAGAGAATATAGTAGAGTAGAATAGAGTAGAGGAGATGAGGGCGAGGGCGAGGGTCTTGACTGCTGCTGCTGGGGGCTAGAAGCTGATTTACGTTTTTCTTAATTTTATAGTGTTTACTTTTGCCTTCTTGCGAGTGTTTTTAATTGATTGTTATCCAAACCATCTTCGGATTAACACTATTCCTACCGGGACCGGTCAAATGACCGTTTTTAAATTTTTAATTAGAATTTCCTACATTCAACGTAAGCGAATCGCCTTTAAACTTTATGACTTTTCCTCATATATATGTATGATACATTTTTCAATATTCACTTATTTTTTTATTGTTTATTTTCTGAAAAAAATTTATAGTCTATCTTACCTATCACGACCAGTCATTTGACCGGTGATACGATTTATACATTTTTGTAATAGTTTTTCTCTAAGACTCAATGCCAAAACTATAAATTCGATACAAACGAAAGATAATGTAGTTGTGGCATGATTTTATCCTATAAGTGCCTTCCAGAAAATGATTTACGGCACTTCCAAGTGTTTGCAGTTCTCGCTCGACTATCGGGTTAGAGGTGTTTATTTGCTTGATTGATCTGATACGGTCTACTTCCTCGAATTTTCTCACGCAATCCTATCTACTATGATGGAAAAGAAATGAACTCATAATTGAAGGAAATATATAGACGTCTTCTCACGAATTCAAATCAGTAGAGTCTTGCAACACAAACAGAGTGCATCGAAACGTGAACGTCACAAAGAGCATACTTGGCAGTCTTTTATCATTTTTATTATTTTATAATATTTTATATCGTATTACATGTTGTAATTTTCATTTTCAAAATAGTGAACAAGACTAATAATACGTTACAGTAAGTTTCACATTTGATCTTTTATTGATTTTTTTTATCTATATTGATTTACATTTTCATATTTTAGTTTTTATTTTTTCCGTTGAATATTTTTCCCCAAAATGTCAAGACGTTTGAGGAGTGCGAATGTATTATTAGAGAAAATAAATGATATCGATGCAGAATGTTCTGAAGATGATCAAGAAATTCTGGATATAGAAATCGACAATACGGAAAATTATGATCCACTTGAAACCGACTCGAACACCGATGAGAACGAAGAGAATATTTCGAACGTATGTAGACGATGAAAGAGAAGGAGAGTTTTAGTTAGTTCCGATAGTGAGAATGACGAAAAGGTAAGAGAAATTGCGATGGACGGAACTGTTTGGCAGGAAGTAAAAGCAGGGTCTAATCCTAGAAGAGCACCTAGTCATAATATTTTTAGGGAAACATCAGGCCCGACTGGGTATAGTGAACGTAATATTATGAAAGGCGAAGTTAGGACGGCATTTTCTGTGATAATTGATAAAAATATAATCGAACTTATAAGAAAGTGCACAGAGACAGAGGCATTTAAAGTGTTGGGATATAAATGGGAATTGTCTACTGCAAAGTTATATGCATTTTTTGCAATTTTGTATGCACGCGGCGCATATGAGGCTAAGAATATAGATATAGCACTTCTATGGAATAAAAAGTGGGGCCCGCTTTTTTTCTCAAATACTATGAATAGACATGACTTTACAGAGATTATGAGATTTATTCGATTTGACAATAGAAATCAGCGAAGCCAACGCTTACAAACCGATAAATTCGCTATGATTTCGGAAGTGTGGTACAAGTTTATTGACAACAGTCAAAATTGTTATAAACCAGGGCCATATATTACTATTGACGAACAATTGTTTCCAACAGGTGTAGATTTACTCAATACATTGCTTATAAACCGGACAAATTTGGTATAAAATTCTGGTTAGCATCCGATGTACGTAGCAAATATATAATAAACGGCTTTCCATATTTGGGAAAAGATGAAAGTAGAGAACCCTCAGTTCCTCTTGGAGAGTTTGTCACTATGAAATTAGCAAAACCGTATGTTGGATCTGGAAGAAATATAACCGAGGACAACTTTTTTACAAGCCTACCTTTAGCAACAAAACTTTTAGCAAAAAAAACTACGATTGTTGGGACAATTAGAGCAAATAGAAAAGAACTACCAAGACAGGCAAAACTGAAAAACGACGACATGGCACTTTTCTCAACCAAACTCTATCGCTCAAATAATTGTATGTTGACAGTTTAAGAAGCCAAACCAAGAAAGAAAGTTCTAATTCTCAGTTCAATACACAATTCCGTACAAGTTGAAGAAAATGACACCCGAACACCGAAGACAATTCAGTTGTATAATAGCACCAAATTTGGCGTAGATGTGACTGACCAAATGGCTAGAAATTATTCGGTAAACTCTAAATCACGGAGATGGCCTTTGCAAGTATTTTTTAATATCTTGGATTTAGCCAGGATAAATGCATAGGTGTTATATAAAGAAACTACGGGAGGAGAAATTACAAGACAGGAATTTCTATTCCAATTGGCAGAAGAACTTGCAATTGAATACCAACAAGAGATAGGCAAAGAAAATCAACCAATACCCATCGCAAGTACAAGTACAGGTTCCCGTGAACGGAAAACATGTCAGATAAGGTATTGTAAAAATAATAAGGCGAATAAAATCTGTATAAAATGTAAAAAGTACGTATGCGGAAAATGTACAGTTGAGAAGCCTATTTGTAAAAAGTGCGACGAAAAAGAATAAAATGTAGTTTATGTACTCTTGAATAAAAGAAAATATATTTTTATACTGGTAAGCTGGCTATTGGTCTGCATTCAATATTGAAAAATATAAGTTGTAAAAGAACGATCATTTGACCGGCCGCGGTAGGAATAGGTATACGTGAAGTGTCGGTAGGAATAGTGTTAATTGTTTCTTTCGTCTGCATTGTGAGTATTAAATATTATATAAATGAAATTATAACCAGAACTCCCGGCGATATAGACTCCTGATCACCATTTTCCTTTCCCTAACCTAGACGCGCGCTTGTTGCCATGTTTGTTGTTGATTAATCTTCGAAAGAGCGAACCTGCCTGGTCCCGACTAAACTCGGTGAATGCAGAGTGGCCACAACAGGCTTAGCTTCAATATTTAAAAACAGTCGTCAGTTGTGACGTAACAATGACTTAGAAAAGACATCAAAACGTGATGTAAATTTTATGTCAGATTAAGGTCTTAATTTTCACAGCAAAATTCTACGTCAGATTTTAATCATATTTACGTAAAAATTTTTTGTCAAAAAAATGACCTAAATAGAACGTCATATTAACGTTTTGTGTTAAGTGGGTAAATATACAAAACATATATAATAATTTTAAATCTAACATTATTATTATTTTATAATGAATTAATTTTATGCTCTTTTTGTTAGAGATAGCATAGTTGCTACTATATCATTAACTACATCCAGAAATACCAATAGAAAAAGAAATAGAAATGATAATGAAAGGTACCCACTGCCTCCTCATAGAAATAGAACGTATGCGAGTGTAATTGAAGAACCAGAAGAAATTTATCTAGATGCTACCGTTGCATCTGGTACCAATGGTTCTTGATGTGATAATAACACTTGCATTGCCAAGCCTGCTATATTAACTTGCGCTATATGTCTTAAAGGATTAAAAGCCAAATTGAAGCCTATGGCAACAAATTGTGGGCATATATTTTATGAAAATTGTTTGATAAAAGTAATTAATGACAAAAAAAAGTGCCCTACGTGTCAGTCAAGAATCAGTAAAAAATCATTTGGGAGACTTTCTTTTTAATGACATTATTAATTATTCAAGATTATTTTACATTAGAAAAAAATTCCATAATTACAATAATGAATTTGATTTAGATTTAATTATTCTTTTTTTTATATTTTAAAGTAACTACTTTTTTTTATATGATTATTTTTTTTCTCAATTATAATTTTCCGAAAGAAAAAAAATCCTAAAAATTACCTGAAAAATAATAGTTGTTTTAATACTTTTAAATAAATTTACATATCTCATCAGAATATAAACCAATCGTTTTTTAAAGTTTTTTTTAATAATTGGAAAAATAGTAAAAATTTAATTATTGTATTATCTTATTACTTCGTATATGTCATTATTACATTAACAAGGAAAGCCCGGCAAATTAATTTCTAGATTTGTCTTAAAATGGCATGCAACTTATAGATATTGAATAGTACTATATTATGACAAATTGGTAGCGACCAACTCTCAATCGTTTTTAAAATATTGGCTACCTATTTGTCACAACATAGTACTAATCAAGATCTATAACATGCGTGCCATTTTGAGCTAAATCTAGACATAAATTTGCCAGGCTCTCTTTGTAAGATTAAAATTGTTTTTGTGATTTTTTCGTTTTTATTTGGTAAATATAAAATAATTATATTCTTATTTTATATTTATTTTTGTATAAGATCGTAATAAGATCAATGTGTTTAATAAAAATATTTACTTTGTGTGTGTGAGATGAATATGTAGAAATAAATTTTTTTAATTTTAATAATTTTAAATAATTTTTTTTCTATACCTTACGTAGATTTATAAGTTCGTGTATTAGCCGATCATTGTTTATATTATTTCTTGTAAACCAGTTATTCAAAATTTTGTTTGTATTGAGCTTATTAAGGAAATTTATTGTTACTTTTTTATTATGACTAGCGACTATAATCGTCTCGCATAAAGTGCCATTAACTACTGACCTACACATGTGCTAATATCGCAAATATCGTATATAAGTGGAATCTTTAATAAAGCAACTATAGTCGCCGAACGTATCTCGATCACGCTGAACAAGAGGTGCTGACACCTAGTTAAGTGGCGCATTTTTCGAACAGTATGTAACTATATGTTTAATAGTGTTTGCTTTGCATTTTAATGAAAAATTCAAGCAATACCAATTGTCTAAATTTCATTACTTGCATAAGATTACATACAAAGTATGTAATGTTGATAAAAATTGTTAATAAGAATCTTTAAAATTGTCTACATAAGACAATAACTATTACAACAAACTCAATGAAGAATGATTTAAAAAGTAAAGCAATTTTTATACATCCCTTAATAAGGAAAAACTTCCTGTAATAATAAATTTATCACGATAATATTTTTAAATTTATACACGTTTTTCTACTGCAAGTTTCTGTTTTTTCTTATCATTTTTCACTGAAAAAGTAATCTATTCTTATAACATATCTTAGAAATCTATTCGAAATAAAAAATTAATTATATATATAATTATATGGTAACGGTAACATATGTAAAATATCTATCAATTATTCAAATTTGGTTTGGAATCCTCTTTGCTGAGTAACTGTATAAGTTTAAATTTTAGATTTTAAGAACGCTTACTTATGTAAATGATATTAAAACAAAATTCATCAATCGTTTTTAAAATATTGGCCATTAAAATTTAAACAAATAGTAAAACACATATGTGTACCTGTTTTGTACCTCACTTAATACAAGCAGTTGGTAGCTAAGTTGGTAATAGCGTAGACCCGTAACCGTGTATCCGTGTGTGCAAGTCCCTGCGTCCTGAAATTATTTATTTTCTTTCTATTTACTTTTTTTTATTTCTTTCAAGTACGTTATTCTTACTTTAATTTTTTTCTATATAAAACATAACTAATTTTGAGTTAAAAGTTGCGTTTAATGAAGACCTTTGTTTTCGTCTTTTCAGAATTTCAAAAGATTGATTATTCGCTTCTTGGCGACTTTAATTAACAAATGCCGCAATTTGTCATTTTTTTTTTAAATTCCCCTGGCCGTATAAGGTAATATTAATAAAAAAGTGAAACATACATATTGTTCTCTTGCTCTCCTACAATGTATAAAAAAATCAGGAACGATGTGAGATTAGTGCTTTTCGTGGTAAAATTGACCAAAAAAAAAAATTTTTTTAATTAACTTTAGCTTTTTGCAAAAACTATCGAACGTACAAAAACCAAATTAAACATACTTATTGTCAATGAAGTAATGTTACTTGTTCATAAATTTCATAAAAATATATTAATGTTAATTATTAAAAAACATTACGTAAAAAAAATGCGTTTCCAGAGCTTCGTTTTTTTACGCGACCGCCATTTGCATGTAAACTATTGCAATTTTGAATTTCGTACTTATTTCACTATAAAGGCAATTTCATAAGGAACAAATTGTTCCTAGTAAATTTTTTACCGTAAACTATTAGTTTCTAAGATATAAGCCACGATTTACGGAAAAACACGATTTTTTCGGTTTATTTCACATTTTGATTTTTTATGTAAAAAGCACACATTTTTCGGATTGCGCATAAAGCACATCTTAATGTTGTCTACATTTCGGACCTTCTACAATTTTTTTTTGTGTCTTAAGTGCAACATCCATTTAGAACTCAAATTCTTGCTAGATTTACTGGACTATAATTTATAATAGAAATTTAAAAGAGTATTAGTTTAACAGGAGGTAGTGTTGAAGCTCTAAAAAAATACAAAACATAAGCTTATTATTAGATGTTAAAAGTATAGCTATCACAAAAAACATCTTTATCACATTTTTATGCTTATAACTAGAGTGAAAATGAATGGAAATGTTAGAATAGGGTGAAGGAAATGGAAAGAGATAGAGTATAGAAAACAGATAAGGATAGGGAGAACTTAATTCTACGGTATTTACAAGATGTACAAAAGAGTCACGTAGTGAGTTACATGGAAAGACTTTAAAGGATTAGACATTGGATATTCTAAAGGAATAGACTTTGGTTAGGATGCTGCTTTTTCCACAACAATCTTTTTCTTATTTCGTCGATGTATTTGGCGTCGTATTTGAGCCACCAGTATGCTTTTGAGAGTCTATGAGTATCTCTCTTGTCAACCTCTGGAAGTACCGTCGAGAAGGAATTTTGGTTAGCTGATTCAGGATCAATGTTGATTGCTTTGTCTGTGCAATGGCGTTTGATGTGATACAAGAATGGTAGGTTGTTCTCATCTTGTATCAGTCCACGTTTGTCACAGAAAGTGAAAAGTTCTGATGGAACATATGCACTCTGGCAGATGGCGGCACTCTTGTCATCGTCTGGGCAGCAAATTTTGTTGATGATCGGGTTGCTGATTTTAGGGTAATTGGCGTAGTTGTTTCTACACAATTAAATGATGAAGCAGTCCACTCTAGTGATGTTAGCCAGATTATAAGTTTTAGAATTGTTTACATATTCCCGATAATTCGTTTCTGCAGTGCGATGCATTCTAGTGCAAGATCGAAGCACTGATCTTTCTAGTCTACAGAGCTTCTCCATGACCGTTGAACCCATGTTCCATAGTTCTGGTGCTGCATAAGTTAACAGCGGCCTAATTAAAAGTTGGTAGCAGATAATTTTGACTCTTGCTTCAAGATTACTATTATAAAATGTTCTAGCATTAGCCTTGATAGCTTTCTTGGCCTTGTCCTGTTGGTAGCTGTGGTGTTTATTGAGATGAAGTAAGTGATCCAGGGATACGCCCAAATATTTAACAGTCTTTTTATTGAGAATGATCTTAGAATTACCATTGTAATCTGTCACAGTGATAGCATTTCTTAATTTTTCTATCTTGTTACGCCTTGATTTGGTTGATGGGTTTGCGAAAGAAAATAACTTCACTTTTGATGGCATTTATTTTCAAATTCCAATCGATGTAGTACTGGTTTTATTCATTAATCCAATCTTACAGTCTTTCAATCAAATCATCAATGTCCGTATCTGCACTATAAATTACTCTGTCGTCAGCAAACGAGCTCGTATGAACTCTGTTCGTGAGAAGCTCAGCTTCGATGTTGATATCGCTGTCAAAGATATTAAATAGTATTGGCGTTAGTAAAGTTCCTTGCCGTAGACTTTCTTTGATATGAAATTCAACGCTAGAGAGGTTAATGCCGTCCCAAGTGCGAAGTGATTTGCCCTCTAACATGTCCATCAGTAAAAATATAAGTGCTTTCGGTATTTTAAATTTGTCTAGTTTGTACAATAGGCCCGAGATCCATACCGAGTCAAATGCTTTCTCCAGATCCACAAATACTGCTCCTACTATTAGGTTGTTTCGGATGTTGTTTATTGCATCTGATAAAAATTTGTTGAGTGCGTGTGTTGTGGAATGTTTGCTTTTGAAACCAAATTGATTGTCAGGAATAATGTTTTTAAGTTAACAAAAATAGTCAAGCTGTTTTTTGATTAATCTTTCATATATTTCACTAATGCTTATCGTGAGGCTAATCGGTCTATAGCCTTACGGTAATTCTGCATCTTTATCTTTTTTTGGTATAGAAAGCACTTTTGCCACTTTCCATCTTACCGGGTAATAAGCATTGTTGATTGAATTATTTAAGTTGATGATGTACTTAACTATGATGAATAGTTTATCTTTCTGGTCGGTGATTATGGCTTGATTGTCATTAATTAGGTGTTTGTAATTATTGTGAACGTATATGCTTAACTGGCTGTTATCCGCTGGTATTCTGACAGTGTCGATGCAGATAGCTGTTTTAGGTCTTAGGATTCTATTAATATTTGAAAAGAATTGTTGTGGATTTCTGTAATCAATGTTCTTAACTTGAGCTTTCAAGTAGGCTGTCACTGCCTTTTTAAACTCACGATGCAACAGTTTGTTAATTTTTTTATTTACTTTTATAATTTTATTATTTTCTTGACGGCTTATAGGAATGCCTTTGAATAGTCTAGTAAGTAGGAAAGATTTGCAAAAGTGCATTTTTTTGATATTACTATTGACATATTTTTGATAGTAGTTAGTGTTTCCGAATGAATGCTTAGGAATGACCGTTTTTATTGTCTCTGAGATAATCGTTTCCAGTTCTAAAATGTATTCATCTATTTCTCTTAGTGACAAGTTTCTGTCGTGTGGGATATTAATTTGAGTTTGGTTAGTTTTCTCCAGATAATTATTGCATTTCCTCCAGTTAGCCTTTTTGTAGTTATAATGATGGAGCGGGTCGGTGTTATTACCGCTTAATCCCTGGTATATCTTATCAAAGCAGATGGTTAACTTAATGGTGTTGTGGTCACTGTCATACGGTAGCGTTTGAAGTTTACCGTCCACAAGATTGTCAGTTTGAATTCGCATATCAATTATACAGTGATCCAGAAAAAAACCGATTTTAGATATGTCGGCTTGTTCGGCGATAATAGTACTGCTTTATATTTGATGTAGTTGTTGCACATCCAGCTAGCCAAATATCTTCTTCTGTCGTTAGTGATAGTGTCGTTCCGTAATATATTCCTCGCGTTAAAGTCTCCTGCCATAATGTATTGAATCTTATTGTCATATAATTTAGGATCGTCAGCGAGTTCGTCTAATTCCTGAATGATATCGTTAGAAGTGTTTTGTATTGCATAAATGCTAATGAATAATAATGATGTAATTAAATTTAATTTAATCTTTATTGCAGTGTATTCGATGATCTTATTGTTTCTTAAGTTAGGGTGGTAAATAATTTTAAATTTCAGTTTGTTACTATTTGCTATTGCTGTACCTCCTCCTCGTTGTGAATTTTAACGATCTGTTCTGATTAAATGGTAGTCCGAAAGATGTACGATGTGTTTGGGATTTAGTTTAGTTTCAGAAACAAGGCAGATATCAAGTTGATGGTAGTATAAAAATTTCTGAAGATCATATCTTTTTTTAACTGTGCCAATAGAATTGACGTTGATTAAAAACAGCTATTTTTAATTTGTTGTTGTCGTGTGGGTCCATTTCAAGTCTGAATAGAGATGTAACATAATCTGCTCAATTCTAATAGAGTTGTTAATAATTTTTGTATTTAGATTTTGAATTTCTTTTAGTATATCGTTTTTGAAGTTAGATAGTTATTGTTCTAGGCTATTACGGATGCTATTTCCGTTGTTGTTTTTGCTATCACTTATATGGTAAGATGGCTCAGGAGCCCCTGTTTCGACAGGCCTCATTGGTTGGGCAACCTGGTTGATTAATGGCCTAAAAATAGCTCTAGAAACCATGCTTACATAGCTGGATCCAGGAATAACAACTTTTTCGATAGCTGCTAGACTGCGTGAAGCTGCGTTTCTATTTTGCTTTAGTTTGTCTTACAAGGAGACCACACCAAATTCAAACCTAGTTTTTGCTTAAAATGGCATGTAACTTGTAGACCTTGACTAGTACATCATTGTGTTAAAATATTATACTCCGAATGGTCAATCGTTTTTAAGATATTTGCGATTAAAGTTTAAATAAATAGTTGCTCACGTATATGTACCCGTGTTTTGCTTCACTTAATATAAGCCGTCGGTA
>JACGTP010000085.1:60395-72911 GCA_023678845.1 Mischocyttarus mexicanus
TACCGACGGCTTATATTAAGTGAAGCAAAACACGGGTACATATACGTGAGCAACTATTTATTTAAACTTTAATCGCAAATATCTTAAAAACGATTGACCATTCGGAGTATAATATTTTAACACAATGATGTACTAGTCAAGGTCTATAAGTTGCATGCCATTTTAAGCAAAAACTAGGTTTGAATTTGGTGTGTTCTCCTTGTTAAACTAATATAGCAGTTATTTTTATCATTGGGCAGCCTTTGTATGCAGCCGAATGCATATAGCTACTCGGCTATCGGCGGCTTGTGTTAACTGATGCAATAAACAGGTAGATATGAATATTCAGTTTTTTATTCAAATTTTATCGGTCGATATCTCGGAAATGGTTGACCATTCGACATACTCATTAGCAGTACGTGATATTACTAATATACATCTACAAGTGTGTAAAGTTTTAAAAAAATCTGGGGGGGGGGGAACACATTTGCAGAGCCCTTGTTAGCGACTGTCGAACATAAAGACGCGTACAGAAAATCGTCACCTTAACGCGCCGGTGTTGTTAATACTATATTCTTTTTCATTTTTTTTTAATTATTATAGAACATACAATTAATTCTCGACGAGAATTATAGGTACTTTAGGTTGGCGTGTTTTAATAACATAAAATGTAAATAAATAAGACAAACAATGGTAAGTGTAAATACATAAGACTCAAATAATATTACGATTTTTTTAATCTCTGCTTCTTTCTTTAAGATCAGAAGGATAGAACCTTTTTAGTCTTCGTACTAGTTCATTAGTTTCCAGTAAATTTTTTGCTAGAGAGTTGGGATATTTGGCTAAACGGGAATTGTACCGTTTACTGAAGTTAGCAATTTCTTCTTTTATTGTAGATATTCCTAAATCTTGATGAATTCTTTCGTTTGTTACGTACCATGGGGCATTGTAAATGTTCCGTAGAGGTTTTGATCGGAACCTCTGTAAAATTTCTATATTTGAGTTACTCGCAGTTCCCCATAGTTGAATTCCATATGTCCATATATGGGTTTTAGAATAACTTTATAAATAACAAGCTTCTTTTCCAGCTCTAACTTTGATGATCTACCAAGGAGCCAATAAATTTTTCTTATTCTTTCCTTCATGTGCTTTATTTTGGTTTGGATGTGTTCCTTTCACGTCAGCCTTTTGTCTAGAATAATGCCTAAATATTTGATCGAGTCCCTAATAGGAATATTTACCTCATTGATGACCACAGGGGGACACGTGCCTCTGCGCAATGTGAAGGTTACATGAGCTGATTTATTTTTGTTAATATTGATTCGCCATTTTTGACACCATTTTTCCAGTAAGTGCAGATGACGTTGGAGAGTATCAGTGGCGTTTTAAGTATCACTATCAGATGATAGCAGAGCTGTATCGTCTGCAAATGTAGCAGTAGTTATCTCTTCTGAGGTAGGTAAATCTGCCGTGTCAATTGCGTACAGTAAGGGCCCAAGAACGCTACCTTGTGGAACACCAGACAAGATTGGATAAGCTGAGGTGAAGTGGTTTTGGTATTTAACAATAAATTTTCTATCTGTTAGGTAGGATTTGAGGATTAGGTAGAAGGGATATGGTAATATTTTTTTGAGTTTAAAAAGTAGTCCTGTGTGCCAAACTTTATCGAATGCTTATCTTATGTCCAGGAAAACAGCGGAGCAATATTTTTTCTGTTCAAGATCTTGTGATAGTTGACGAGTGATTCTATGGACCTGCTCGATTGTTGAATGATATTTCTGAAACCCGAACTGATGATCAGGCAAAGTAGGGACTTCCAGGGCATTAAGTAGGCGATTAGAGAGCATTTTTTCGAAGAGCTTAGACAGAGTGGATAGGAGACTAATTGGCCGATATGACGTAACTTCATGTGGTGGTTTACCTGGCTTGTGAATTAGTGTAATCACTGCTACTTTCCATGAAGTAGGATAGTAGCCTAGGCGTAAGATAGCGTTGAATAGTGAGGTAATCCACGTGATTCTTTTCTTTGGTAATTCTTTGATTACCTTTCCGTTGATTAAGACAAGACCAGGTGCTTTTTTCGGATTAACGTGAGTTGCAATTGTTGCTTTGACTTCCATTGAGGTGAACGGTTTTATTTGTGGAGATAATTGAAATCGTAAGTACATAAATGTCCAGATGTCTTCATCTTCTGTAGGTGCCGATGGTGGATATGATTTGAATACATCTACCAGGAGGAAGGCGAAGAGATTGGCTTTATCTATTGGTCTTCTAGCCCATTCACCTTGGGATTAACGGATAGGTGGGATGTCTTGAATTAGACGAGTAAAACGCTTAGTTGCCTTCCAAAGTGAATAGTTAGAGTTTGTGGTGGGAGTCAAGTTCTGAAGGTAACTTTGAAGACCTTCATTTTTGAAGTTCTGCAGTATTTTTCTTAACACTCTGGTAGCTTTATTAAGTTTGCATTTGTCCTCAGGAGATCTACTATTATGCCAATTTCTACGTATCTTACATTTTTCTACAATTTTATTTGGAGTATTTGCAGGATAGTCATGACCAGACTTATAATCCAACAAAGGTGTAGAGGCTCGAACTGCATCTATTATATTGTGTATTAAATGGCTTACAGCGTGGTCCACATCATCAGTTGTTTTCAATGATAAAGTGGTTTTAGTAGTATTACTGAACGTTTCCCGGAAGAAATCCCGATTAGTTAATCTATTGTATAGGGAGATTGGAGGGTTATTTTTGATGATAGTTGTATTTATTGTAGCTATGATTGAAGAATGATCGGAAGAAAGGTCAAATGAAGAGCAAATTTGTATATAACTAGGAGATAAATTTTTTGCGATGAAAAAATCAAGCAAGTCGGGGATTTTCTTTACATCAGTTGGCCCATAGGTAGGCTCACCTGAACTAATGTAAGATAATCTATTAGTTTCGGTACTTTTTGAGAGTGCTTTCTCTCTTGGTGTTATAATTCTACTACCCCAGATGTTATGTTTGGCATTAAGGTCACCTCCGACTAAGAATCTAGAGCCTAGGCTTTCGAAAAAAGTATAAAATCTTCTTTTTGGATAATGTGTCTAGGAGGGCAGTACACTGCTGAGATAGCCATTGGGCAATGACAGTCGTATATCATGACACTTGTTGCCTGAAGATGATCTTGTTTATATGGCGCAAGCTCGTAATGTCTTATGTTAGATTTTACTATAACCGCAGTACCACCATGTGCCCTTCCACTTGGATGATTCGTGGAGTACACCTTATACCCAAGAATTTTAAAATAATTTGTATCTGTAAAGTGTATCTCCGATATTAACCCTTTACATTAGAGGATTTTTTCGCTTGCGCGAACCATCAACTCGAAACGATTTCGGCCAAATTCGATAAACATTTTACAGGGACTTTAAAAGCATTCATAAACAAACAAGCATGTATAAATAATAAAATTTCACAAGTTTATTCATTCATATATCGAAAACAACAATGTTTGATAAATATTACATTCTGTAATTAGTTTTGGTGTGATATTTAGTGAAACAATAGCCAAGATGCATCCTAGGTTTATCAGGACACGTTTCAAAGTAATACGAAACTTTCCTCCTACCTCCAGGCGTGTTATGGTCAGAGCAAACCTTGCAGTCCTTTTGTGGTCCTTTTAGTATTACGTAAAGCTTCCCGTTAAGTCGGATTTCATCGGAATGCGACGTAGATACTTGCTCTCGTGGCTGGCGATATGACCCTCTCAATTCTTCGACAAGTATTTTTAGAAGTCGCAAATGGCTCAGCGGCTTTTTCCCTCTTTTGGTATTCTCTAGTTTATACAAAAGGTATGAACTGACTAGGGAAATTTTCATGCCCCAAAAAAAAAGCTTACGCTACCATTTAAGCGATTTTTGCAGAAAACAATAGGTTGATGCATACTGGTCCGCCCGGCAACACCACCTATATATTTTATATAGTTCAATAAAATATTGGGTTTCTTGATCATTATATCAACATCATCTTGTGTAATTCTTTTCGTGTGAAAATCCAAAAACTTTAAATTGAGATAGTCCAAAAAGCAGCTTACGCGTTGTAGGCGCGTTCGTGAATTGGTGATGCGTGTTAGAATAGTTTCCAGATGAAGCATCTAAAATATTTGACTAAATCTGTCTCTTGTAAATGTATCTGAATAGAAAGGAATATGACTGACAACATTCTTTGACCAATATTCTTGCAAGTTGGCCAACGGCATTGTTTCCTCATTCTCACGCTTCTTACTGCATCACTTTCTTCTTCACTGGATTCGTTCGTTTCGCGGCATTATTCGCCGGAAATCAATGTAAGTTCTTCATCCAAAGCGGCAAAGTCGAATTTGTCTTAACTCGAGCTGATCTGATCTTTCTCCATATTTTAGGGCTCAAACACTTTTTAGTTACTTTATGACTGTTTCAAGCGAATGCTACGCTGAAACTAACTGAACTAAGCTAAGATTTGGAAACAATGTCAGCCAAGCCTAGTCCATGAAAGTATTTCAGATAAAAATATATTATCGCCCATCGTAAATGAAGAGATCGAGTAACAAAAGACCATAGTGCAGTTGAGACTTCAAATCACTCGGGTGCCGTATCGGCGCCGCTCGAGTCCAATCAATTAATATAATTTGTATGTCAAAAAATTTAAAAAATAATTTATGAAATTTAAAAGACAGGTAAACCTAAACAACAAGAGGTACAAAAAACCATAGTTTACCGAAGAAGTTAAAACGCTATGTAAAAAAAAGAGAGAAGCATACCTTAAATATAGAAGTCAAAAAACTCCAGAAGAACGCGTAAAATATAAAAATATAAGAAATAAAGTCAACTTAAGAATAAGAACAATAAAAGAAGAACAATGGGAAAAGTTCTCAAAGGATATTGAACATGACTTTTACGACAGCCAAAGAAGGGTCTGGAAACTATTAAGATCATTAAGAAAGCCAGTAAAGGAATATAGGGAAATAAATCCACTAGAAATAAACGAATGTACTAACTACTTTACAAAGCTGTACAATGAAGACGAGAACAACAATAATATTTATACGAAAACAGAGACCCTAAGATCAGAATGTATTATCACCGAAGGATAAGTGATAAGAGCAATACAAACACTGAAGAATGGGAAAGCCCCGGGAGAGGACACGATTACAAATGAGCAAATAAAATATGGTGGATCACGTCTGGTAAAAGCAATAACAACACTGTCTAACAAAATAATAAAAGAAGAAAATGTTCAGGAAGCGTGGAGGTTACATCTTACAGCACTATACTAAAGCCTTTAACAGAGTAAAATTAAGTCACCCAGAGAAAAATCGCAAGCGCAGTTTATACAAAACCAAAGATAAAAAATTAACGTTTACTGATAAGGACTTGAGAAATGTAGAACTAGATTGTATGGTTGACTCAGATTATGCAGGGAATAACATAAATCACAAATCCAAAACTGGATTTGCAATACGACTATATATTTTGGTCTACTGGAGTACTAATAAACAGAAAACTATTGCAAAATGTTCGACATTCGCAGAATATACCGCCATGTCAGAAAAAGTAACCGAGGTTCTATTTATAAAAGATCTATTAAATAAAACATTTAATAATAATTTATAAAAACAACTAAGGCGCAGTAGGGATTAGCAAAGTTGATAACTGTAAAGAAAATTCAAAACACATCGAAGTGCAATATCATTGCTTGATTGAAATTGAGAGTAAAGATTAACTGTGAAAAACTCAAGGAAGTGTGTTAGAAAATATGAATTTTCCAACACCCTTAATTCACAAAATATATAGCACTATCTAGTTAGCAAAGTAAAAGCTAAGCCGTAAAGGTCTACAAAGACGAGGAAACGCGTGCAGAGACGCGTTAATAAAGAGAGATTAATAAAGAGAGATATAGATGAAATGCATATGATATCTTAATAAAGAGATCTTAATAGAGATCTTAATATGATATCTTAATAAAGAGAGATATAGATGAAAATGGCAATATATCTAAACTCTATAGGTAAAGTTCGATAAATAAAAACACGAATAAAAATAAAAAGAAGAAAAACATTATAATAAAATTTAAATAATTCTTAGCTAGAAGACTCCAATAAGCGTTTATTTTATCACAAATACCATTTATCATTTCTACATTTTTTTTATCATTCGAATGATAATAATTCTTCACATTACTTCAGGAATTATTTCATATAGACATTCTGAAAATCAATAATTATACTTTTTGAGTTGGTCGCGAGAGGGCGGAAAGACAGGAATGCTCGAGATAGTTTGAAGGGAAAAAAGTGGAAATTGTTGAGTATAAGAGAGGGCGGGAGAGGAAGTGGTAGAAGGAGTGGCAGAAGGAGTTGAAAAGAAGTGTGTGAAGGTCAAGAAAAGTGCGGGAAGAAGTGGCTAGAGAAGAGTGAGATTAGGTTTGAGGAAATAATGGGGGACAATGAGAGAGCGGGCAGTGGAGAGGGAAAAGTGAAGTAGTGAACACAGCGCGGAGAATAAAATCGAAATTATGAAGAGGAAAAGCAAGCTAAAAGGGATTAATCTATGGATGGAGGATGATTATACAGAGAGGGAGAAAGAAATTGAGATGTGGTTCAAAAGGCTTAAGGATGAGGAAATGAGAAGGGGAGTTGAGGTTCAAGTGGGATGCAAGAAGATAAAGATAAAAGGGGATTGGTTTGAATGGGATGAGAAAATGGCAGGACTGGTTGAGAGGTGGGGAAGGGATTTTCTACTAAAAGGGGGAGGGATGAGAAGAACTTTCAAATAGTAACGTGGAACCTGGCAGGGATCGGGAAAGTGTTAGCAGTGTGGGAGTATTTGGATAGATTTGGAATAATAGCGATTCAGGAGACATAAGTGAAGAAGTGCAAGGAGAAAGAGTGGGTAAGAAAATTGAACGGAGAGTACATTTGGAAAGCAAAAGGAACGATAAGAGAAAGGCAGCAGGGGAAGATCGGTTGGGGGCAGAATTCCTGAAAAATCTACCTAAAGAGTGGACAGAGGAACTAACAGGGTTGCTAAAAGAATTGTTCGTCAGAGGGGAACTAGTGAAAGGGTAGGATTAAATGGAGGTAAAGAACTACAAGAGGGTTGCACTGCTAGATGTGGGGTACAAGCTGCTAACGAACGTAATGGCGAGCAGGTTAAGGAGCTGCCTGGAGAATAACGGAAAAATAGGAGAGAGCCAGGCAGGTTTCAGGAAATGAAAAGGTGCTAGGTTGTAGGTTATGTGGAAAGAGGGAAGAAACATTGGAGCACATATGGGTGTGCAAGAAGGCAAAGGAGGTAATAGGGAAAAGATGGGAAAAAGAGGTAGAAGAGCTTGGTCTAGTAGGGACGGAAGAGCGACTGAGGGGGAAGCTGATGGAACTACTAAAAGGAGAACCGAGCATAGAGATGTGCGAATATAGCGAGGAGTTCGAGAGGAAAGCCAAGGAAAATACGGAAGGGGAGGAGGTAGAGCTGTAGGATGAGCTGTGAAAAGGGAGGAGTGAGGGAGAGGAAGGAGAAGTAAACAGGTTCATGATAGCGAAAGCGGTCAAGGGGACATCGGGATAGTTTATAAGAATGTAGTTTGTAAGAGCGAGGGGGTGAAGAAGGACTAAAATATAAAACGATCGAGAATCGATACATGCAATTATTGTAAATATTTGTTGTTGTATGTATATAAATATAATAAAATAAGTATTCTTTTTTAGAATCGTTAAATAGGGAAAAAAAATATAAACAAAAAAAAATAAGGTAAAAATAAAAAGAAAGACGGTTAAATCTTTTTAAAAGTTGTATAGGTAGAAGTTCTATAAGAAATACAAGCAGATGTATAAGTAAAGAGTGACAAAAAATATTATATAAATATATAATTTACTTTTATCGGTATATTCTTGGCATAATCATAATATGTTTTGTAATAACTCACAAAAACATTAAGGATTGCTCTTTCATCGTTTATGTTAATAATAATCGTTAAACAACAGTAGATCGACTTTAACATAATTTATCTCTTTTTATGTCAACTTTTACATTTTTTTACAAAGTACCGTTCTTAGTTCCAGACGGGTAAACAACTAGATAACTTTTGCTATGGTATCGTACACCTAACTGGTTGATAAGTCGAGTAATTATCAAATATTTTCGGCATCATTTCAAGTTTATAAAATTGACTTTTTAAGTAGCATTTAAAACTTAAGCATAGTCTGTTTCAGCTTTTTTTGTCGGTTAACCTAATATTACTATTAAAAAATGTAAACAAAAAAATTTTTATGAAAATTAAAACGTATTAGGTGTTGGAATTAACTCGTAGCGTTATACTAAAGATGACATGAGTTTTAAAGTATTCTGTTTTCACCTTCAGAAACAAATTTATCGTAAATCAGCTCTAACAAGGTTTTATTTTTACGACAAATATTATGTTTTAATTGTTAATAACATCATGTTACTATTATTTAAATATGTTAAGGTTTATCCCAAATAAAGTGTTTTTGCGGGAAAGGCACAAAAGAAAAAGTTTTTTACATCGTATTGTTACTAGTGATGAAAAGTGGATACATTATGACAATCCTAAGCGTAGAAAATCATGGGTTAAGCCCGGACAACCATCATCATCAGTGGCAAAACGCAATATTCATGGATCTAAGCTCCTCCTTTGTATTTGGTGGGATCAACAAGGTGTAGTTTATTATGAATTGTTAAAACCCAATGAAACCATCACTGGGGATCGCTACCGGTTACAATTGATGCGTTTGAGTCGTGCATTGAAGGAAAAACAGCCGGAATGGAGCAAAGGGCACGATAAAGTTATTTTACTGCACGACAATGCTCGACCTGACGTGGCGAAACCAGTGAAAACATACCTGGAAACATTGAAATGGGAAGTCTTAACCCACCCGCTGTATTCTCCGGATATTGCCCCTTCGGATTACCACCTGTTTCGATCAATGGCTCATGGTTTATCAGGGGAAAAATTAATATCTTATGAGGATTGCCAAAATTGGATCGATTCATGGATTGCCTCCAAGGACGGAGAGTTTTTTCGACGGGGTATTCGACAGTTACCTGAAAAATGGGAAAAAGTAGTAGCAAGCGATGGGCAGTATTTTCAATAATGTAATTTTTTACTTTCATTTCAAATAAATCGTTATTTTTTTAATAAAAAAACGCTACGAATTAAATCCAACACCTAATAATTATTATTATATTATTATTTACATAATATATTTGATCATTGCTTTATTGATTCTTTAGTATTTTTTTGTTTTATTACTTTCTCCATTACCCACTAACCAAATAGTATTACAAATTGTCTCTACTGATTTTCTCTTTTTCGAAGACAAAAAATAGATTATGTAGTTTTAATAATGATATAAGTTTCTTGCAATATTTTTTATTTTATTCTCAAAATGTAAAAAAAAATAAATTTATTTTTTATAAATAAATGTAATGTTTCAAAATCATTCAATGATAATATACTGCCTATCCTTAAGCGTACAAAAAACTTACATGGTAAAATAAGTTTAAGATATTGTAAAGTTTTGTCTAAAATATTTATGCGTGTTTGTGCCATATTTTACTCAACACGGTTGTGCGCTTGCGCTTGCGCGAATGAACAGAAAAAAGAGAAACAAGATAATGATTAGAAATTAGTATTAGGATATGTCCGATCAGTGCAGGTAGAAGTTCGAATTTAAAGAAAAGTGTAATCAAGCTGTAAAAAAGCAATCAGTGTATAATTTTGAATAAATATTACTTATAAATATTCTATAATAAAATATATGTTAGATTAACCTATTATTTTTGATCCACGGAATTTTACAATTACAATTATCAAATAATTTTCGACATAATTTTTAATTAAATTTTTAAATAAAAAGTTAAACAAATTTACTAAAAGTGCAATTTATTAAAATTATCTTTAAAAAAAAAGTCTGCCCATAGATATCATAAGAAAAATCATAATGAATTAATATTAAGATAATAAAGATACTGGTATATTTGTTTCATTCTATTTTTTTTTTAGTTTAAATCCGCGTCACCATTAAGAAAAATTACTGACGGTCCGTGTTACATAGCAGACGACAATTGAATCTGATTACCGTTTGTATTTAATAAATAAATAAAATGTTTTTTTACATTGACATTTGAAAAAAGATCTTTTTGAAAAATATTTTTTTTTTAATAAAGGAAACTATATTTAATATGAGAAAAAAAAGAAAAAAAAATTTTAATAGATAAATTTCAAAGAGGGAAAAGACAAAACAAAGAAAAAGTGAAAAAATGTTAATTTCTATCAATTATTACTACCTGTTACCGCTTTGACTATTAAATATATGTTTATGCGATTAGAAAATAAAATATATCGAAAATTCTGGACTTTACGTTTGCCCATAAAAATCACGGTAATATAAAGTTTTCACAATTTTAAGTCTACCTTGCCAAGGTCATTGAAAACTTAGCGTATTTGACAAGGATAATCTTTTATTTTCCTATAAAATTCTAAAACAGACAATATGTCCTTTGAATGCAAGAATTTTACTCAAATGTATATTGAAAATTTAAATAGAATTTATTTTGATCTTAAACTTCAAAAATATTATTTGCCTGTTTACTTATCAAACATACTTTCAAGGTATTATTTTATTTTATCTAACATAAATATCAAAATAAGTTTTGTTTTTACTTTAGTAGCTTTAGACTACCGCGTAAAGCGAATTTATTTATTTTTGACTTTCATGGAAATATTATTTTTAGTCCCACAAGTGTTTACAAGTATTAGATGTTTACAGGCTGGCGAAGAAAAAAGTTAAACGCAATTTCTCTTCTAGAGAATTCGAAATCTTATTTATGACCTTGGTTTGTGTTCGTCGCTTTTTTCTTGTACGATATCGTATTAAGAATTTACGCGATATATATATTTTTATCCTTGACTGTATATAGTAAACATACGACAAACTTTATTTCTTCTTTTACCAAATTTTTTTAAAATTTTATCTCTTTTATCTGACAAAATTTACAACGTATAAAATCGTACGCAACGTTAAGTTAATTCTTTTCCGGCACTAGTTTTATTGTATTTTACTAAAAATTTTAAAATTTTCTTAAACAATTGGCAATTTTTTTAACCACTATAAGTTCAATATTTTTACAATACACAATACATAAGAAGTGACATTGACTTTTCCGGCTATAATTAAATATAATACTTTTTAGTTTTGATTTTAAGTCTCTTATATTACATTCGAGTTCTAATAATTACCCTAACGTGTTTAACGTATGGTTTTTTAACCCAGAAAACAAGAATAATTACTTGATGTTTTTTTACTAATAAATTTTCAAAGTGTCTAACGTTGGACGCTGAATATAAAAGTAAATTATTAATTTAAACAAATTGTTGGAAAAATAAAGCGAGTTGCCTATCTTGGTATCTCAGGCGTCTCCGATACAGTGGTACCAAACCACTTTGTTTTTAGTACGTTGGCGGATGGTGTAAAAGAGGTGTAGCGCGCCGCGGTACATGAGGCAGGCACGTGTTGAGTTGCAACATTATGTATTTTCTCAGTTATAATAAATAAATACTTTTTCAACGATACTGCGTAGTTCTGTTGAATAAAATACCCGACAGGTTATGGGCCCAGTATCATTTTTGTAAAGGAAAAAGAATTTGATTAACATAACGCGGCTAAAATAAAATTTTAGGTTAGCTTACCACGTGCAGCAGAAATAAGAAGTAAAAATTAAAAATAAGTGCGTGAAAAGACGAGTGCCGAGAAAAGCGAATATGGCTACATTAAATCTTAATCAAGTACAAAAGCTTGGTGAGTAAAATAACGAATCCTGGAAAGTTCAATTGTAAAGCTTATTTATATATAATGAATTATGGCATTACGTGAGTGGAAATGAACCGAAAACCAGGGAGAATGCAACTGAATGGACAAAAAAGGATGAAAAAGCGCTAGCCGTAATATTGCTTAGAGTTGAAGAAACCCAACTTAATCATATAAAGAGAGCTGCGACATCTAATGAGGCATGGAAAAATTTGAAGAAAGTTCATGAATCCAGAGGTCCCGTGCGAAGAGCTGCTTTGTATAAACAATTATATAGAATGAAAAAAGGCACTGATCAAACTATGTCGCAGTATGTAAATGAATTCCAGTGTAAGGTTGAGCAATGAGAAGAAGTGGGAATTTCTATTCCAGATGAACTTGTGTCGATAATGTTGTTAAGTTCAATACCAGCTGAATACGAAAATTTTACTATCGCTATAGAGTCACGAGATGAGTTACCCAATCTAGAGAGTTTGAAAGTTAAGCTCATTGACGAAGAAGCACGGAGAGGGGAAGTTTACACAGTATCTGGAGAAACAAGCTATGATAATGCTTTGGTGACTAAGAATAAACAAAATAATTACACAAAACACAAACAAGGTGAGAGCGTGAAAAATAAGGAAAGAAAGTTTAGATTCAGTGGTTATCGCTACATATGCAAGAAATATGGGCATCGGGCCAGTGATTGTCGATAC
>JACGTP010000085.1:81838-94866 GCA_023678845.1 Mischocyttarus mexicanus
TAATAAATCCGACAAGACTCGAACTAACGACAAAACAATTACGAGCCTTTGCCCTTACCCGCTCGGCTACCGCGGATTATGACAATAGATGAAATGGAGAGGTATATATACGTCCTGAAATATTTATTTAAATTTCGTCGGCCAATATCTTGAAAAGGGTTAAGCATTGGCAAAAGTTATATAGATAGCATTATAGTACTAATCAACATTTACAAATGTGCAAAGTTTCAAAGGGAAACTCGATGTACACTTCGCGGGTTCTCTTTGTTAGTTTAACTACTTAAATTCATTTCGTCTTAGAAATTCTTTGTTATTAACAACTGTTAACTAAATAATTTGTTTACCTTGTCTGATTATGAAATATTCGAAGTTACTATTTTTGCTTAATATTTTATTGTTTTAAAATTTTAAATAATTGTTTTTTTTCTTATTCATAATTAAAACAATATTTTGTGATCATTTTTATTGTTAGGAAAAAAAAATTTAAATAAGATAATTTTAATACTAACAGTAATATATACGTAAGGAAAATCATATACTCGCGTCGTCTTGATTTTCCTTAATTATAAATTTGCCTTTCTGCTGACGGAGATTGCCAACAAGCGGCATTAATGAAACCAGTGAAAAAGATATAATAAAAGACTGGTAAGTATTTGAAGGACAGAAGAAATAATAAGCTATATAAGATATAAAAATTGTGGTTTTCAATAATAACTATAGAGTAAAGATAGACAAAACCTTGGAATAATAAACCTTCTTCTTTATTCTCTTATGGTTGTTTTAGAACAACTCCAATACCTTATAAACTAGTATCAGTGTATATGTGTATTGGTAAATTTAGATCGAAAATCGCAAGAAAAGGTTTTGAACACAATAATTTTTTCATTTTTTCAAAAGTACTTTTACATCTTTCATTCCAAATAAATTGTTGATCTTTCCTATGTAAATTATGATACGTTTTAACTGACGAATGAATGTATTGAAGCTGTTGTGGCCACGCTGCGTTCACCGAGTTTAGCCGGAAACAGGTTGGTTCGTTTATCCGAATATTAAGCAACGATAAATATGACATAATCGACTGAGAACATCGCAGAAATATGATTAATCTATTGTAATTACGGGTATGGGTACTAATTAATTTATTTTTGGCGATTAGTTTTATTGAATCTAGCTGCTTTTAATTTCTCATAAACACCTAAGGCTGCAGCAAATTGCGATTACTTCGGATTATGACAATTAACTACTAATGAAGGGCCAAAATTCGAAATACTGGCGCTATACTATTCAACCAGGCGTGGTCGTTGTATACCGGTTGGAGCGAGGTGTCTATGATACTCGCCGCGAGCGGGGAACCTTTGGACTCCGGGAGTAGGAGCAAGTTTGACGTCATCACGGGCCGGCCGTCCCCACCACCAAGCGATTAACACACGCTGCGTAACAGCACGCCGCGCAGGGATACTTATCGCGCGTTAAAGCACACGCGTAGGGATACACAACGCGCGTTAAACTCACGCGTCGGGGTAACAGTCCAGACTACGGAACTTTGAAATTCATGTTGATAACTAATTAGTTGACTTCGCACAAAATGGAGGTCACGAAACGCCTTAAAGGTGAACGAGCGCATCTTAAGGCGCGATTAACACACCTAGAGAGACTTATAGAGCAGGGAAAATTAAATATAAGCGAGATGAGATCCCGTCACGACGGGCTCCAGGAGCAATTGAAGGATTATGAACAGTCCAGTGTAAAGGGTCTAAACGACGGCGCGGACGAGACCGAATTTACGGACTTCGACGAACTGGCTGATCGGTACTACGCGATCGGCACGAAGATTAACGAGATCGCGAGTACTAGCATTCCGACTCCGTCGAGGGCGACAGCCGAAACTCCACGCTCAATTGCATTACCCCACGTCGACCTCCCGCATTTCGACGGCGACTTAGAATCGTGGCCCGCCTATAAAGAAAATTTCGTGTCACTTATCGACGAACGCACGGACATATCAGAGATCGAAAAGTTTACATATCTGCGAGGCTCGCTACGAGGTTCGGCTCGTAAGACCCTCGATAGCTATCGCCCCACGGCAGCAAATTATAAGATCGCGTGGAATGCGTTGTTGGAAATGTATGACCGACCGCGATTATTAATAGCATACTCGATAGACGCAATATTGAACATGGAGATACCGAGGGATAACGATCGTGCCGGGATGGAAAGCCTTATGCACGACGCTCGCGCGCGCGTCAATCATCTAACTTCGTTGGGATTAACCCTACTGACGCACCTGTACGCACGACTAACACCAAGACAGCACCACGCCGAATGGCGCAAACGTGTAGGTTCCGACACGTATCCAAGTATAGAAGACCTGTATAAATTTTGGACCGATAAATTAGTAGAATTGCCATCGACGAAATCTTCTGTGCAAAAGGATAGAGGACGCGATCAACCAAGCGCGATTTCGGACAGGTATCCTAGGAAACGCCAACGACATGACTTCCGAACATCACAACAACCTGAACGCGCCGCCGCTTTCATTACCGGTACCAAGGGAAACTGTCTGGGGTGTAATCGCGCGTGTCATCAGCTAGATAGGTGTCCACGGTTTCGCGAGCTTTCCCATGAGGCGAGGTGGAATCTGGTGAACCGACGTAAGATTTGCCAGATTTGCCTGCGTCGACACACTGAGATATGTCGGGAAGAACCCTGTAGTGTTTGCAACGAACTGCATCACGCGTCGTTGCACCCCAACGAAAGGAGTATCGCGACCACGACCAATGCGCAAGAGACGGGGAGAGACGCGAAGGAAGAGGTGGCCGCGACGAATACCCAACCGCTGTGATTGATTCCAACGTTACAAGCGAGTCCATCGACAACGGCCCAGTTGATGATGAGTGCGATATGTCTGATTCGCAAAGGAGACAGAGACTGGATCGATTGTCGTACTTTGTTGGATAAGGGCGCAGCGGCCCATTTTACAACCGAGAAGATCGCGCGGAGATTAAATTTACCTTTAAGACCGCATTCTATTCCGATCGGCGCGATAAACGACACACATACTAGAACGACGGGAATTGTAGAAGTAACGATGCGATCGAGGTTTAACGAATATATTCGCTGTTTAACGCCACTCGTAGTAGCAAAATGATGGATAAGGTGCCCGACGAGGAGCTCTCATGCGAATTAATACGCACTCCACCCAATTGCAGGTTAGCAGATCCGCAGTTTCATATACCGCGACCGGCCGACCTACTTATCGGTTCCGGAGTAACGTTGGCACTTATGTCCGTAAGACAGTTTCCCCTTCCCGTCATTACGTAATGGATTTGATAATTCGCGAAACTCACGTACGAAATTACCACGCCGGCATACAAACCGCCCTGTACACGATACGACATCGGTTTTGGCTCGTCGACGGAAAGAGTCAAGTACGCAAAATAGTACGTCATTGCGTGCGATGCATCCGTTTTCGAGCGGGGGCATTCAGTACCAAATGGCCGATTTGCCCGGTACCACGAGTGCAAGAAGCCGCATTTACTCATACGGGTGTAGATTTTTCGTTCCGATAATGATTAAGGAAAGGAAATACCGTAACAAGGGTTGCGTCAAATTATACGGTTGCGTGTTCGTATGTATGTCCATAAAGGTGATGCATATTGAATTAGTCAGCGATCTGACTACTGACGCGTTTCTCGCGACATTTCGGCGCCTTATCGTGCGACTAGGAGTCCCATCCCATGTGTATTGGGACAACGGGACTCTTAAAACATTCTCCACCTCCGTAAACCTTGCAATTTCCCTTGTACATACAAGATTAAGAATCTCGCTTGGCCAGCGAGTTTAGACTAACTTAGAACAACCCTTTAATCGAACTTCATATCACATTTGACGTTAGGACATCCACCCTTCACTCATGAGCTGTATAGTTGATCGCTGACCCTCTCAACGGGGGGAGTATGTACGGTCGGTTTTCGACCTTATATGATCAGCCTGCATTATCATGAGCGCGCGTAGGTATTTCGAGAGTTTTCACGTAGACTCGCATCCCCATCAAGAGCGCTGCATCATGCGGCCACGTCCAATAGGTCCCATTTTCCGAAGCAAGCTCCCATTCTGATCCCAGACGCCCTACTGAGTAGACGAAAAGGATTCGAGCGCTATACGAAAATTACTACAAAGACTTTTTGTGCTAGACAAAGACCAACCGACCATAAGCTAAGTACCCTTGTAACACTTTTCCATTGTAGACCTCTAAGGTCACGAGCTTTATATTCGCATCAGCGAATTTATCTGTGTATTAAATATCTTCAAGGGGTTCTTATGCCGAAAGGCTTTTCCCCTTAGAGCTAATAAAGGAACATAGTTTCTATCTGGCCCAACCACGTGTCTTATTGATCGTCTAATCCTTAATTCCACCTTCATAGCTTATTAATAAAAAGAATCACGAGAGGACTCCATGTTGGAGGAATTTCGCACTATACAGTATATGTCTGTGATAGGAGTGTGCAAAGGAGGATTGACGAGACAACGGAGTTGTACCGGAGTTCTGATTTCTCTTTTTATACTCACTTGGCAAAGATTTGCACCCGTCGAGGGCTCTTTGCTAGCTTTCAAGTAGGCTTGTGTGCTGAAAGGTCGTCTAACTTTCGTGAGAATGATGAATTGATTTTTTGGGCTAGAGTAACTTCAATGATTAATTGTATAAATTTTTATTTAACCGTTGCTTATAAATTTTAGAACTTTAAGACAGTAAAAAGATAAAAACAGAAATCAGAGACTATAATGACAAAAAATTACAGGACTTAATAAATCAAAATTGAAACGGTAAAGACAAATTTAGGAACTGTGGGCGGCGATTTATTCATTAGTTAATCATTCATTTATTAAGTCATTAAGTCATTAAGTCAATACAGTTCCTCATTATATACCCCTAAAGTATCTCGGTAGTAGGGAACGTAGGGCTAACCTATAGGACCCTTCACACTACTCCCACAAAGTTCCACATTCCTCTAGAAAATGCTTATAATAATTTTATCTTATATACAAACGGCTCTCAAGTGGCCGGTTACCAGTACATTATCTGTCACTTGATAGGGTATTCGCCCGGGTCTGACACATTGGCATTTCGGTGAATCAAAATTCGGTATTAGTATTGTTTTATCATGTGTATATTAACTTCGCATAGGCGCAGGTATGTCAATTACTCATATAGTATTATTCATTATGTTAAATGCAATTATATTCCAGAACATTCTAACGTCTATGGTTTCCGAGACTTTCCTGTGCTATGGGTAGGTTTCTCTTTATTTATTCTAACGGATATATCTTTGAAAATTAATTCTTATTCTCCTTTTTATGGTAATGGATATGGTCATAAGAAAGGGCCTGTGTTACAATGTCGATGATTCCTGAGAAGAATTTTTAAGAGGCCGATAATTTATGTTCTCCACTTTCATTTGTGAATGATACTCTTGCCAACAATCTATCTTGGTTTTTAAAAAAGTCTTAAATTCTCCTTTATATTTTTATTTATTATGTGATTATCACCGAGAGACAAGTAATAAGAGCAATACAAACACTGAAAAATAGGAAAGCCCCGGGAGAGGACACAATAACAAATGAACAAATAAAATATGGTGGATCATGTCTGGTTAAAAAAAAAGCAATAACAACGCTGTTTAACAAAATAATAAAAGAAGAAAATGTTCAGGAAGCGTGGAGGTGTTACATCTTACAGCACTAATATTCAAAAAAGGCAACAAAAAGAATCCAGCAAATTACAGGGGTGTTTCACTACAGGAAGCAGTATCAAAATTATTCACCAAAATAATAGCTAAAACCCTGCGCAACTTGATACCAATAAGCGAGGAACAACAAGGATTTAGATAAAACAGATCCTCAATTGACGCAATATATATCAAGCGTCAAATCATAGAGAAAGCTATTGAGTATCAAAATCCAGTTTATTTGTGCTTTATCGATTTAACCAAAGCCTCCAACAGAATAAAACTTACCAACATAACGGGAATTTTAAAGGAAAAGATGATCCCACTGAAAATTATCAGAATTGTTGCAGAACTTAATTCTAATTGTTCAACTAAGATCCGAATCCAGTGAAAATTAACGGAACAACTACCAGTAAACACCGGTATCAGAAAAGGTGACAGTTTAAGCCTATTCTTATTTAATTTAGTTATGGACAAAATAATAGAGAGCGTAAAACCAATGAATGGATACAAAATGGGAAATAGGAACTTCAACATATTATGCTAAATGGATGACGCTGTCCTAATTGCAAACAGCGAAAACAACTTACAAAGGCTTCTTCATAAATTCAATATCACCTCAAGAAAATATAATATGATCATATCAACCGAAAAAACTAAATGTCTGACTATCTCCAAAAAACCTATAAGATGCAAATTGGAAACAAACGGCAAAATAATAGAACAGACCATGGCATCCAATTACTTGGGAGTAGAGATAACAAGTCACCGAGACCTTTATAGAGAAACAACAAACCAAGTAAGGAAGGCGGCAGTAGTCTCAGGAGCTCTAAAGAATATATAGAGAAACAAATACCTAAGAAAGGAAACAAAAACTAGATTATATAAAACATGTGTACGCCCAATATTACCATATGCCTTTGTAACTAGAGCAGACACCAAAAGAACGAAACAGGTACTAAGAACTGCTGAAATGAATATTCTAAGGCTGAATTTAGGGAAAACAAGAAAAGTTCGCATAAGGAATGTAAACATCAGAAAAGAATGCGATATCTAGAATATAATAAAATAAGGACGAGTCAGAAGAAGAAATTAGGATGAACACATATCCAGAATGGATGCTGATAGAATGGTGAAAGCAGCACGCGACAATAAACCGAAAGAAATTAGACTTCCTGAGAGACCCCCAAAACGATGGCGGGACTGCCGAGTGTCGGCCTCTCCGGAGGACCCAGTTCAATAAAACACAAGCCTAGGTCTAACATAAGAAGAAGAAAAAGAAGAAGAAGACTTATGAGTAATAAATAAGTGTAATTTTTAATTGATTCGTAATGTTTGCAAATAAAAAAAATTTGATACGTTTTATAAAATAAACGCAGCAATAAAAATATTTTCCGTAATATTTTTAATTAAAAAAATATAACATACTGTAAAAAGATAGAAAAAAATTAAAGTAAGTATATCATACTTTACAATAATAAAAAAAAAATAAGTAAAAAGATAAAAGCACTCGAGACAATAGACACTTGAAGACGCGACACCAAAATTACGAAACTATGCCCTTAGCTACTCGGCTATCGGCGACTTGTGTTAACTGAAGCAATAAACAGGTATATATGAATGTTCAATTAATTATTTAAACTTTATCGACCGATATCTCGAAAACAGGCCACTAGATATGGAAAACCTATTAAGAATGAATAGTACTAATCAAGATCTATGAATTGCGTGCAATTTAAAATCAAACCAGGAGGGGAATTACATAGTCTCTCGTTGTAAGTAAACATAATTTCAGGAACCTGTAGCAGGGCCTAGTAATGTAGAAATTAATCAACCATCAACGTCCAAGAATGTTTTTGAGGAAAATGTAATACTTAAACTTGTCCGAAGATCATCCATGAAATAGCTTCTCTTATCACCGAAGTGAAAGATATTTTAAACGATTTAGGAGAAGAGTGGGTTAGTGATAGATTAGTGAGTTTAGTGATAAGTGCTGTTTTAGAACAAACTTTACCTTCGCAGTTAAGCGAACTAGAATTTTTCTTATCGTACATTTCACCAGATACTGAGGTATTTATATAATATCTTTGTTATAAACAGGGGTCAGGATTACTCAAATAAATGACCAAATTAGTTTCTCTGTAAAATAAGAGTTTATATTCTAACCTATATTTCAATATTTACATTATATACAAAAATTACAAATTACCTGTAAAATAAGAGAAACGGCAATTAAGGTAAATTATTCGTCTTCCTTTCACCCTCTACTTTTTATCACCGTTTCTATCTCTTGTTAAATTATCTAAGATTGTGTAACTTCTCTTTACCCGGACCTATGTTATCTTCCTATATCCTTTCTATCTATCTATCCATCTCCTTCTTATAATTCCCTACGTGGCTGACGATTACTGGGCCACGTGTCTAATCGGTTATGATCGCAGTGCGCGCAGCATATACTGGGCGCTCAATTCAAAGAGATTATATTCTCTTTACATTTATAAATACGTTTACATAAAAATTAATCTTGTATTTTCTTCACTTATTTCGATAATGTATAATATAAGAACACGATATAATTTATAGTAAATCAGGATATAACTTCGGAAAGGCTTAACGTCGTGGATAACGACAAGTTTGATATTATTAACAGAGATGATATTGATATGTCGAGAATTCATAAAGGCAGAAGTTAATTATAGCAGATTATAGTAGATAAAACTTACCTACTTCTGATATTCCACCCGGAATTACAACATGTTTGGAATTTTTTTTTTTTATATCTTCTTCTTCATGTACCATTTCCCTTTCGGAAGTTGGCTATCATTATTGCTATCCTGACTTTGGAAGCTGCTGCTTTGAATAGGTCAGATGACTTTATTTTAAACTATTCTCGCAAGTTCTTGAGCTCGGATATTATTCTCCTTTTAATAGATCTTTTTCTCATCATTTTTTTCTGAATTAGGAGTTGTAGAATCTTATACCTTAGACTTCTCATGATGTGACTGAGATATTGCAATTTTCTCTTTTTCACTTCATGTCGGATCTCCGCGTCCTTTCCCATTCTTTTCATAACCTTTAAGTTGGTCATGTGTTTTGTCCGTGATATTCTCAACATCCTACGGTATGTCTAAATCTCAGATGCTTCTAGTTTCCGCACCATACAAAAGGACTGGAAAAAATAACATTTGAGCATTCGAGCTGCTATGTTTTCTTCCAGTTTTCTGTATATTCTCCGGTGGATGACTTTGAGAAAGATTTTTTGTGTGTGGCTCATTAAGCTGATCGTACGATGATCTTCGCATTTTTTAGCGTTCTGCTTTTTAGAAATATTGACAATTGTTGACTGAAATTCTTCTGGTATTATTCCTGTTTCGTAGATCTTATTAAATAGTGAAGTTATAATACCGAAATGTTGTTCTTCAATCAACTTAGGCACGTCTGCAGGTAGATCGTCAAGGCCAGGAGCTTTTCCATTTTTGACTGATTTTATTGCTATTTGTATTTCCTCTTTCAAGATAGGTGGTCCAGTTTCATTATTTACGTTGGTCGTTATTTCTTTTCTTTGGTCGTTAAAAAAGGGTTTTGATGTATTTTTCCCACAAAGTCAGTTGTTCTTAAACATCTAATACAGTTTTGCCTTTTTTTTTGTCATGATGTAGGATTTTTGTTTTTGACCAATTTCAGTACACTCTTTTATTTTCTTATGCACGCTATGGGTATCGTGCAGTATCTGCAAGTTTTCTATTTTGGTGTACCTTTCTTTTAACCATTTCTCCTTGGTCTGACGACATTTGTACTTGATGTCCTTTTGCACTTCTTTGTATTTTTTTTTGCCTACATTTTTCAGTACTCTTCTTTCTTCCATTAGCCGTAGTATTTCCTCAGTCATCCAATCTTCCCGGTTTTTTTTTTCTCAGTTTTTAGGTGCTTTTACACGGCTCCATAATGGCTCGCTTACAATTTTGCCACATATATCTCGGTTGATTCTGAGCTGCCAAACAGTCGTTTTTTATATTATTCAATTTTGCATTGATGTCTTGGCACACCTTCTCTCTCACGCAATTACCTCTTAGCCGGTTGGTATCAATGTGTTCTTGTTTTGTTGAAATATGTAGCTTCTTGAGTTTCACCCTAGTCTCCGCTACAAGAAGGTTATGGTCTGAGCCCACATCGGCTCTCGGGTATGTTTTGACACTTTTTATTGCGTTCCTATATCTCTGGTTGACGAGAATTTAATCAATTTGGTTTTGGGTTATGCATTTTTTGTTGTCTTGTGACGATTTCCATGTGAATAAGCGTCGTTTTGGTAATTTAAAGAAGATGTTAGTTATTACCATACAATTTTTCCGATAGTCACTTTTTAGCCAAAATTGTAGGAGGCGATCTCCTCGTTATTACGTTCGCCCAGTTCATACCGCCCAACTCATTCGTCGCATGAACCTTGTCCAATTTTTGCATTCATGTCACCCAAGAGTAAAGTGATGTCCTTGTTCTTAGCTAATTTTATTACGTTCAATAGTTTTTGCCAAAAGCGGAAGTTAATTAAAAAAAATTTTTTTTTTTATTAATCGTACCGTAAAAATCAATAATCTGATATCGTTTTTGATTTTTTTATACATTGTAGGAGACCCAAAGAACAATATGTGTATGGGGCGAAAATTTCTCCAACATGGAGTCTTCTCGCAATTAGTTATTTGTTAGCTGTGGAGGTGGAAATTAAGGATTAGCAGATAAATAAAACACGTAGTTAAGCCACACAGAACAAGTTCCCTTATTGGCTCAGAAGGGGAAAAGCCTCTCGGCATAAAAACCCCTTGAAGATGTTTAATTAGCCTTTTACTTAGCCTTTTTGTGGTGTCTTTGTGTAGGATAATGTGTGTTTGTGTTGGATAAATACATCTCTCTCGAATTCTTTTCCGTCTGCTCAGGTGGGCGTCTAGGATTAAAATAACCGATCGCTTCGGAAAATGGTCCTAGCAGAGGGGGGGCTTAGTTACGCAGCGCTCAGGTGGTGATGCAGGTGTTTGGGAAAATTCTCGTGAAGCTTACACGTTTTTCGACAGTCTAATATCGGATTTGGCGAGTGTCGAAAGAATGGCGTATCTTACAAGGGCTCCGCCAAGTCGTATACCCCCAGATTTTTTTGAAACTTTACACACTTGTAGATGTTGAATAGTATTATCACGTAACGCTAATGAGTATAATTGAATTCTTAACCCTTTCTGAGATATCGACCGATGAAAATTGTAAAAAAAACTGAATATTCATATCTACCTCTGTGTTGCTAACGTTACCACAAGCCATCGATAGTCGAGTGGCTAGAGGCACAAGATTATAATTGTAGTCTTGTGTGTTCGAGTCTTTTAGGGTTCAATTTTTTTTTATTTTTTTTCTTCAATTTTTTATGTTTATATTTATTTAAAATAGTGTTTTATATATTTACTTTTTTTTTCTTTCTTTTGACAGTATGTTTTATTACTTTTATGAAAATTAAAATGTAAAATATGGTGTATTTTTTTTACTTCTGATCAGTCAAGCTTTTTTTACCTGGGACTGTACTCCACAAAACGGATGCAGACCGGGAGAAGGGGGAGCAAAGACATCTTTATCGTCTTTTCTTTGTAATAAGAAAAAAGGAAACCTTACCAATCAAAAAATAAAATCATTTATTATAAAAATATAACTAGTCCAGTCAATCTAGAATTTTGATAGAATGTTGCACGTAAGAAACGGAAAAAAATTTTAAAAGGTCCGGAATGTGGTCTACATTAAGATGTGCTTTATGCAAACTCTGAAAAATGTGTGCTTTTTGCATAAAAAGTCAAAATGTGAAAAAACCGAAAAAAAGGCGTGTTTTTCCGTAAATCGTGGCATATATCTCAGAAACTAATAGTTTTTAGTAAAAAATTTACTCGGAATAATTTGTTCCTTATGAAATTCTCTTTAAAGTGGAAAAAGTGCGATATGCAAATTGCCATAATTTTTTTGCAAATGGCGGTCGCGTAAAAAGACAAAATTCTGGAAACGCATTTTCTTTACGTAATGTTTTTTAATAGTTAACATTAATATATTTTTATAAAATTTATGAACAAGTAACATTACTTCATTGACAAAAAGTACGTTTAATTTGGTTCTTGTACTTTTAATAGTTTTTGCAAAAAGCTAAAGTTAATTAAAAAAAATTTATTTCTTTGGTCAATTGTACCACGGAAAGCACTAATCTCACATCGTTCCTTATTTTTTTGTACATTATAGGAGAGCAAGAGAACAATATGTATATTTCACTTTTTTATTAATATTATTTAATACGGCCAGAGGAATTTAAAAAAAAAAAGACAAATTGCGGCACTTGTTAATTAATGTCGCCAAGAAGCGAATAATCAATCTTTTGAAATTCTGAAAAGACGAAAACAAAGGTCTTCGTTAAACGCAACTTTTAACTCAAAATTAGTTATGTTTTATATAGAAAAAAATTAAAGTAAGAATAACGTACTTGAAAGAAATAAAAAAAAGTAAATAGAAAGAAAATAAATAATTTCAGGACGCAGGGACTTGCACACACGGATACACGGTTACGGGTCTACGCTATTACCAACTTAGCTACCAACTGCTTGTATTAAGTGAGGTACAAAACAGGTACACATATGTGTTTTACTATTTGTTTAAATTTTAATGGCCAATATTTTAAAAACGATTGATGAATTTTGTTTTAATATCATTTACATAAGTAAGCGTTCTTAAAATCTAAAATTTAAACTTATACAGTTACTCAGCAAAGAGGATTCCAAACCAAATTTGAATAATTGATAGATATTTTACATATGTTACCGTTACCATATAATTATATATATAATTAATTTTTTATTTCGAATAGATTTCTAAGATATGTTATAAGAATAGATTACTTTTTCAGTGAAAAATGATAAGAAAAAACAGAAACTTGCAGTAGAAAAACGTGTATAAATTTAAAAATATTATCGTGATAAATTTATTATTACAGGAAGTTTTTCCTTATTAAGGGATGTATAAAAATTGCTTTACTTTTTAAATCATTCTTCATTGAGTTTGTTGTAATAGTTATTGTCTTATGTAGACAATTTTAAAGATTCTTATTAACAATTTTTATCAACATTACATACTTTGTATGTAATCTTATGCAAGTAATGAAATTTAGACAATTGGTATTGCTTGAATTTTTCATTAAAATGCAAAGCAAACACTATTAAACATATAGTTACATACTGTTCGAAAAATGCGCCACTTAACTAGGTGTCAGCACCTCTTGTTCAGCGTGATCGAGAT